>PVJC01003672.1:0-68702 GCA_004026665.1 Murina feae | reverse complement strand
CCCCCCACCCCCGCCGGCCTGATCACCCCACACAGCCTGCAGCTCAGTCATTGGGTTGTCCCTCATTAACCCTCCTGCCGGCCTTGTCGCCCCACTCAGCCTATTCAGTTGTCCTTTTGGTTGTTTCAGATGTGATGGCCCCTGGCTCTTTAAATATATAGATGTTTTTGCTCCTGATCTTCATTTTTTAATTATATTTTCATATTCTTGAGTTTCCATTTCTATTTTTATTTTATCTTCATGCTTTCATAGGAAGCAATCTCAGCTGCATTGCAAATAAAGCAGGTATACAAATTAATTCCACTCATTCAGAAAATATATGAAAATGCTTTATACTAGTCAGGTCCGTTTAGTTAGCAATTGACAGTACTACATTAAGCGAAAAATGATAAAATAAATAGCTGGCTTATGTTACTCAATCATGAAAGGTCAGCGATGTCTGTTCTCAAGGAAGTGCAATCGCTGTGAATGAGGCACAAAGCTGGCCATCAGGGTCCAGCGACCAGTAAGTGACTCTGGAGGGGCAGGACAGTGCTCCTGGAATGGAATGGGGTTTTAGGGCCTCAACACAGCTCTTTCCCTGATTTCAATGCCCACAGGCAGGACTGTCAGGGTCGCAGGACAGTCCCGTGTGAGATGCCCCCAGGGTGGGGATGATGTGGGGTCCCTAGGCTTATGGACCCCCATGACTGTCTTAAAGGGGGGCTGATGTCCCCCTTCCTGCCGCCTTCCCCACTGGGTATCGCTGACCTCACTTTTGCCTGGATGGAGGAACTTGAGTCCTCTGTGTGTGTGTGTGTGTGTGTGTGTGTGTTACTCTTCCTCATTTTATCGCCATTTCTCTCTTTCTGCTTCATTCTGATGGGAACATTGGCTGCAGGTAGTGCCAGGAAAGGGGCAGCTAGAATTTGTGGGGTAGACTATCTAAGAGGAGGAACCTACACAGAGATGGAGCTCCAAACGCTGCAGAGGAGCCCCCCTGAGCTTTGGGGGGAATATCATCTGTGCAGGCACAGGGCGAAACCCCACAAGCTGGAAAGATGCCTGCCAAGAGTCGGACCGCTGCCCCGCTAGTGTGGCTCAGTTGGTTAGGCTATCTCGGTCACCTACAGGTCCTCTCTCGCTCTCCCTAAAATAATCTCTTAAAAAATATTTTATATACACTAATGGAATATCTCTCAGCTTTAGAAAGAAAGAAAATTATGCCCGGCCAGTGTGGCTCAGTGAGTGAGCTGTCAACCTATGAACCGAGAGGTCATAGTTCAACTCCCCGTCAGGGCACATGCTTGATTGTGGGCTTGATCCCCAGTGTGGGGCGTGCAGGAGGCATCTGATCAATGATTCTCTCTCATCACTGATGTTTCTACCTCTCTCCCCCGCTCTCTTCCTCTATGAAATCAATAAAAACATATTTTTAAGAAGAAAGAAAATTATGACACATGCTACAATGGATGAACCTTGAAGACATTATGTTAAGTAAAATACGACACATAAGATAAATATTATGTTATTGCACTTACCTGAGGCACCTGGAATAGTCAAAGACACCGAGACCGGAAGTACAACAGTGGTTGCCAGGGACTGTGGGAGAGAAAAAGAGTGGGGGTTAGTGTTTGGTGGGGACAGAGGTTCAGTTTGGGGTGATGAAAAGTTGTGGAGATGGATGGTGGTGGTGATTGCACAACAGTGTGAAGGACTTCGGGTCACAGGGCAAGGGGACTCGGACTCAAGGAGACAAGGGCAGTGACAAGGTTAACTTTGAGCCTAGAAAAGTGGATCTGGCCCTGCAGCGGGGCCAGGGGCGGGGTGGCCAGGGAGGAGTTTGTGGGAATAATTCAGGCAACAAATGATGGAACGAGTGTTGACAGAGCAGCTTCGGAGCAAGGCCTCATTCCCGATCGTTTTATGGTTTCCATTAGCCGAGTGGCTCTCAACCCTGGCTGGGAGGGTTGGCAATGCCTGGGCCTCGCACCCAGTTAGCTCAGAGTCTCTGGAGATGGGCCCGGGGATCAGTCGCCTTAAAATCCCCAGTGATCCCAGTGCACAGACAAGGTGAGAACTCCTGCCTGCACCAAAGGTCCATTCACAGCTGAGCTGATCCTGGCACAAAATAGTGGTCAACAGATCTCTGTGAATATCAGGGAACCCTTACAAGGACCCTACTATTTCCTTTATAATAAGGAAACCGAGGCACAGAGAGGTCAGCTTATCTGTTTCAAGTCCCAGGCTGATGGGGGGAGGGGTGTGTGCTGCTAGAATTAAAATACGAAGAGCATCATCACCCCAAAGCCCACACTCAAGCAGGGGCTCTGTTCCCCTGGGTTGTAGCAGTGAGGTGAACCCTGGGGGATCAGACCAAATGGGTGATGAAGTGGAGCTTACGAGGAGGAATGGAGGGCCCAGGCGCCTGCGTCATCAGTCCCTCCACCCCCAAGCTGATGGCTTTCCTGTAACATGAAAGGTGAGCGGTGGGCAGAAGCAGGAAACCCACAGGCAGAAACAAAACTCAGAACTTAGGAGAAGGGGAAAGTGAAACCAGCCCCCCCCCCACACACACCAGGGCAGGAGGTGGGAGAGAATCTGTGGCTGGAAACAGGAGCAGCACCACACACACACACTCACACACTCACTCACACTCTCCCTCTCACACACACACACACACTCACACACTCACACACTCACTCACACTCTCCCTCTCACACACACACACACACACGCACACTCACCACACCCACACATACACACTCACACACATACTCTCACTCACACTCACTCACTCACTTAAATGGCCAGAGCCCTGGCCGCCTCCCTGCTCCTGGAACAGCAGGCACACTCCTGCCCTTCCCTGTCCCCTTTTCTCTTCCTCCGTAGGCCCTGACATTAAGCATATGTGCATGTGTTTGTTATCTGCGCATTACCCCCCCCCAACTGGCAGGGAAGCCCTGTGTGGGCAGGTTGATGAATTCCTCCATACTCTTCTCCCTGAGCCCAGTACAGCGCCTGGCACAAAGTAGGTGCTCAGGAAATATTTGTTGAGTGAGTGAATCAAGAAAACGCATATGACCCTATGCAGGCTGCAGGGCCACTATTTACCTGTCCTTATAGGAAACCATCTAGGAGGATAAATTCTGGAAGACAATTGGCAATGTTGTTGTTGTTTTCTCTCTTTAAACATGGGTGCATAGACTTGAGCAATCCATGCCCCTTGGTGTGGGGCACTCCATGTATCACCAGGGTCCAAAAGAACCTCCCTTTAATACGGACTTGCCCTTCAGCCCATCCCAACCTTATTCCTGCTCCCCAGTCCCTCTTGTGTGGTTAACACATGTCCTTCCAACTGCTTTCCACATCTGTCAGCTACAGAGGCGCCATGGACCAGTGCTTCCCGTGTGCCGGGCGCAGTGCTGAGCACTTGGTGTCAGATCGCATGTAATCACCTGTCACTGGAGGAGATGCTCTTCTTATACGAGGAAACTGAAGCACGAGAGCTTCGGTCACAGAGTCAGTGGCAGAATACACAGGATTATTGTTCTCAGTCTGTAGTTTCCTTAAACGCTGCTGTGCTAGATCTTGTCCTGCCTTTTTCTGTTCTTCACTCAACACTATGCATTTAAGCTCTGTCCACATTGCCTTTGGCCATGCGTTCCCCAGTGATGGGCCCTTCCAGCCTCCAAGGTTCACCACTTCAAACCATGCCTAAGACACGCCCTTCTACTTGGAGAGGTTTTCCCAAGGAGCGGAACTGCCAGGGGACACTTGGCGGCCAACCTGCCCCTTCCAACATGCCTGCTAGTTTTCATTCCCTCCCCAAAACACCACACCACCATTTCCCACCTCCCCACCAGCCATGGGGGCATCTGACTTCCTATTCTTGCCAACCTGATGGTGTCATGTCAGACCTTGTATTTTCTTTTCTTTCTTTTTTTTTTAATCCTCACCCGAGGATATTTTTCCATTGAATTTCAGAGAGAGTGGAAGAGAGAGGGAAAGACAGAGAGAAATACCGATGTGAGAGAAACACATGGATTGGTTGCCTCCTGCACGCACCCTGACCAGGGCCCAGGCTGGGGAGAAGCCTGCAACTAAGAATCGAACTGCCCTTGACCAGAATCGAACTCGGGACCCTTTGGTCCACAGTCCGACGCTTTATCCACTGAGCACATCAGCTAGGCGGAGTTTGCATTTTCCTTTGCAGCTCTCTGGTTAATGGGGTGGCTGCAGAAATCTTATTTGAACATGTGAATAGGAAGGACAATTTCACAATGAAGATAAATCACTTCGATGACAGAAGGTCAGCATCACACAGCCCTGCCCCACTCCCCAGCTGCAAGGAGCCCCGAGAGCCACATGACACGCTCACCAGAAGCTGTGCCCCAGGAGGAGCCACTGCCACAGAGCGCACAGCTTAGAAGGAACTTGGTCCATCCGTGGCCTGGGGCTAAGCCACATACCTGAGAACAGGTGGGAGGGGGGGCCTCAGGTAAGGGTTTGTTAGCTCCACCCCTCACACTCACACTGGACCCCCACCCCCCCAGACCTGTGTACAGCCCCTGCCCATCTCTGGGCCAATGAGCAAACTCAGGCCACTCATCTCACTTTCCGAGCCGCAGTAAAATGGGGGTGATGAGGACAGCTCTCCTAGGAGAGGCTATACTCGCCCTACCCAGAAACCACGAGGGAGGGGGTACCAACAGCCCCACCTGACTGACGTGGTGAGGCCACACGGTCACACTGGGCCAGGCAGTGGATGGCAGGCCAGGTCACCCCATCCCTCAACTCTCTTTCCCCCCACCCCCAGCCCCTGGGGCAGGTGTGGGGGAGGAGTTGCTCCTACTCAGACCCTGTTGCCTTCATCTCCTCTACCCTGTTTCCCTAGTGGTTTCTGGGGCCCTGAGGGGCTGCCAGTGCCACAGGACACCCCTCAGCCAAGGCAGGCCCAAAAGAAGGCTGGAGTTGGGCCCCTGTGTGGTGTGAGGAAGTGGGAGTCAGGGGACCCCAGAGGGAAACGGGAATCACATCAAACCCTCCACGCCTTTGCCTTCAATGCCCCTCCCTGGTGCCCTCTCCCCACAGACAGTTTTCTGGCCCTCCCATCCTCCCTTAATGGGGTTTTCTCCTTAAACTTCACCTTTCAGTCTCCCCAAAACCCTGTATAGACTGGCTGGACTCCCCACTCCTCGAACACGTATCACCTCCGACACACTATTAACTTCCTTATTGTGTAGAAGTATCTCCATAGATGCCTGCATCTGGAGTGCGCAGCTTAATATATTTTTCTATCCAACCACCACTCAGTCAAGGTATAGAACATTTCCAGAAGGCTCCTCATGCCCCCTTCCAGGCAACCCCCATCCAGAAGTAACCATTTATAATAATTATTATTATTAATTTTAATCCTCACTTGAGGATATTTCCCCATTGACTTTTAGAGAGCGGGGAAGAGAGAAATTTTGATGTGAAACACATCAATTGGTTGTCAGAGCCTGAAGTAACTATTATACTGACTTCTATCCCCATGAATTAGCTTCACCTGCCCTGAATTTCATGCCCATGAACGATGTCACAGTGCATACTTTTTTTTTTTTTTTTCTGGAAGGATCTGGCAAAGGGATTGTTGACAGGTGTAATAGCAAGGGCGGCCAGTCAGCCAGGGAGGTGGCACCCGGAACCAGAGGCCATTCAAGGTCTCCACAGTGTGTACTCGTGTGTTTGCCTTCTTCTGCTCAACGTAACATCTGCAGGATGTTGTGTGTAAGACTGGCTCATTCTTTGTTGTTGTTGTTAATTCTCACCCGAGGATATTTTCCATTGATTTTTTTTTTAGCATATTACTCTTTTATTAGGTTACATAGATATTATATAGCACATATATTATTCTGTATTTATTCAATATAACAATCCGTATTACATCTTTTTCTTTTTTTATGTTTCTCCAAATTTCTTGCTTTGAACCTGTATTACTTTTTTAGACTTTTTTTTATTGCTCAAAATATTACAAATGGTAGTACATATGTCTCCTTTTTTTCCCCCTTGACCTTCCCCCGGCCTCCCCTACCCCCCAGTGTTTTGTGTCCATTGGTTATGCTTATATGCATGCATAAAAGTCCTTTGGTTGATCTCCTTCTTAAGCCCCCCAAAGCACCCCCACCTTCGTGCTGTAGTTTGACAGTCTGTTCGATGCTGCTCTGCTTCTGTATCTATTTTTGTTTATCAGTTTATAATGGTCTTTATTATCCATAAATGATCCATTGATTTTTAAAAATATATATTTTTACTGATTTCAGAGAGGAGAGATAGAAACATTAATGATGAGAGAGAATCAATGATTGGCTGCCTCCTGCACGCCCCCTACTGGGGATCAAGCCCTAAACCGGGACATATGTCCTTGACTGGAATCAACCAGTTCACAGGCTGACACTCTATCCATTGAGCCAAACCAGCTAGGGCTTCCCCTCCGGCACCCTGACCAGGGCTGGGGATGGAGCCTGCAACCCAGGTACGTGCCCTTGACTGGAATTGAACTCAGGACCCTCAGTTCAAGGGCCGACGCTCTATCCATGGAGCCAAACTGGCGAGGGCCTGGCTCATTCTTTATTGCTGTTCTGTGACGCAACATCCAACCACTGATCTACCCGCGCTCGTGCTGATGGGCATTCGGGATTGTTTCCACCGAGACTAAGCATCCTGGTGTCTTGTGGTGGACGTGTGCCTTGGGTGGGACTGCTGTGTGACAGGGAAGCAGATATGAAGACTCAATGAGAAATCATTTTCTAAGGTGGTTGCACCAACTGATATTCCCACCCACCGCTTGTTTGGGAGTAGCCACCTCCCCTCCAGCACTTGGTGGCGTCAGACTTCATAGTGTTGGGTGGGAGACCACATCTCATTTCCCTGCAGAGTGGTGGTGTTGGATGCTCAGTAAACGGTTGCTGGATGAATCCTCAGAAGGGCTGTGGAGGGGGGAGGCTCTCCACTCGGCAGGGTCAGTGGGATGATACCCTTCACATGACGGTCAAGGCCCCTGACTCCCACACTGGCCTCAGAAGCTGCCCCATTTCACACACTGGTCACACTTACACTCTAGCGTGCAGCCGAGGCAGGCTGAGGCATTCCGACAGGACTCGGCCTGAAGCTCAAGGCTCTTCGATGATAGGGAATAAAGAAATAGATTCATCTGGTTCCCAGGTGGAGCTCTACAGATGGGGTAGTCACAGGCGGCCTCCATCAGTGCCCAGGGGTACCCACAGGGTAGAGCCATCTTTCCCCACTCCCAGGAGGCACTCAGGCCAGACCCCGCCTGGAGCACTGTCTGCCCGGTCCGTCCTCTGACTGCAGAGGCTGCACTCCTAACACTAGGCCGAGGACGAGTCAAGCCCTTCCCGGCTGCCTGTGAGGTCCTGCCCCAGTCACCCAGATTGGCAAGACCACCTTTCCTAGCCTCCGCCAGATAGAACCTTGTGACTGTTCCAATGGAGGTGGAAGAGGTGACAGGGTCACTTCCATTCCTGGACTAGAAACACTGCCACGGTCTGAGCTTCCCACTTCCCCACTGACCTTGGAAGTCATGGGTGGAGGATGCTGAGGACACAAGACAGAGGGAGCCTGGGCCCTCAAGTCCCTCTTGGAGAAGAACCGCCCACTGATCAGATAAATCCCACTATGAACCTCACATGAACACAAAATAAGTCCCACTGCATCTGAGCCTGTATTTGGAGTTTGTTACATCAGCCCTTGTCCTTAACGAATAGGTACAAACAGTATGAATAGTGCAGTATATGTAACTAACAAAGGTAACAACTAGCCCCATGTTACAGATGAAGAAACTGAACACAGAGAAGCTACAGAACTTGTTTGAGGTTAGTAAGTGAAGAGGCCAGGATTTGAACCTGGGGCCGGGTTCTAGAGGTTCCACTCCTAAGCACTCTGCTAAGGCGGAACCCAGGAGCCCTGGCCATCTCACCCCCACCCACGCCTCAACACTTTTGCCCATAAAGATGCTACACACGCCGCAGGTTGAATAGAGGAGAAATGGTTTCCCAAAAGAAAGCAGGGGCACTGTGCCCAGAGGCGAGCAGATGAGAGGCAGACAGAAGCCACACGCGCCCCGTACTCCTGCGGCCTGGGCCCATCCAGGCCAACCAGCAGCCTCCCATTTCACACGTCAGACACTTCCGGGGAAAACTCAATGCCGCCATCCTCCTACCTAAACCACTCTCCCTCATCAGACAGGCCGCAGTCCCCTCAGCACCCCCCACCTCACTCCATTAATTCTTCCCCATCCTGTCCCTTCACCCCTCTCACTGTAAGCCTGCATTGCCACCATCTTAAAAACAGAAACAAAACCTTCCCTCCTCCTCCTCTGAGCCACTGCTCTCTCATCTCTACTTCGCAGGCCTGAGCCGTCGCTGCAGCTCACCTGTTCCTCAGCTCCCGCTTCCCTGCCTCCCCACACGCCGCCGAGCCACCAGGCACCCACCGAGGCAGCTCTGGCAGAGGCTTGCCTGCAGCCTGCAGGTGTCCTTCCTCCCAGACCCAAGGGTGGGCACTACAATGGATCCTGCTCCTTCGATGGAGCGAGGTCAGCTGCTCTCTAGGCCACTGCACCCAAGTACCACTCCATACTCCTCAGCAGCCTCACAGGCCCCCCAATTCATCAGAGCCCCACTGGTGATCTTCAGGTCTAACCCTGCTCTTCCTCCCGTGTCCCCAGCTAGAAAAGGCCCCTGCCCGAGTGGCTGCAGAAAGAAACCTGAGTCTTTACGGTCTCCTCCCTCAGCATATGTCCAGGCGACCATCTGTGCCTGAGTCATTGCGGACGGAGCTGTCAGGTCTGCCCAGGCCTCCTGCCCACCTCTCCGAGCCACGGCTCCCGCAAAGCACATCTGCCCCATGGACACTGCAGCTCTGGGTGCAGAAATGAATGCAGACTGAGCGACTGCGTCACTGTCCTGCTCACAGGCCTTCAAGGCTCTCCACAATCTACCTCCCTCCCTCTACTCCCACCGTCCCTTCCCCCACCCTTCACGGCACTGGGCATAGCTCTACAGCTCCTGTTACTCATCCCATCTATCCCTTTGGAGAAGCCCAGAATGGGCAGAATGGTCTCCATCAGAGAGGTAAGAAAAGGCTGCTCAGAAAAAGGTAGGAACCTGCCCAGGGTCATACAGCGTAAGACAGGCTGTCCCTCGGCACGACCAGCACACCCCCCCACCTTCCTTCGATCAGCATCTGGCAGATGCATACCCCCAGCCCCTCCCTTCACTCAGCCGCTGCCCAGCCCTCCGCTGCTCAGTGTGGGGAAGTCAGGTGGATGGATAGGAAGGTGGCCACAAAGCCCTGCACAGAGGCTGGGATAAACACTGATGTTCCCTTTTATTTTTGTTTTTTTAATAAATTTAAGAACAGCTCTATCTTCTCTCCTCCGCCCAGAACAACTAAAACCAACTAAAAGGGGGTGTGGCCTGGGGGGCAGAGGGTGCTAGGAGTCATAATCCTCTTCGTCCTCTGCATCAGGTCCTGAGGGGCCCGGGGGCACTGGGGGCAGAGGCAGAGTCGAGGCGAAGGGCATGAAAGGTGTTGGGGGACTGCAGGGCAGAAAGCAGAAGAGAAAGATCAGGTTACTCTCTGGTGCCCACTGAGCCCCACACAGGAAGCATGGAGCCCCCCACCTCTGTACCAAAGGGGGGCCAAGCCCAGAAAATGGAAGGGCCCCGAACAGGTCCCTCAGCCCCCACCCAGGCCCCATGCACTGCCCTTCCCAGGGGAAAGAAGTTCTGAGCCGCGTCTCTGTCTTTAAGCCTCCTCAGTGCCTCCCTTCCCATCCCTCAAATCTGCCACCATGAACACAAGCAAGTGGCCAGAGGCCTGCTGGGGTCTTCCTGGGGCCACTGAGCTGCTTACCTCTGAAAGTGGGCAGGGGGGTGGCTGGCTTGGGGCGGGGCCTGCGGTGTCTCCTCTTCCCCATCGGTGTCAGTGTCCTCGGACTCATCCTGGGAGCAAGACAGGGTCAGAAATGACAAGAATGGCACGGGCCGTCACTGGAGCGCCCAGATCCCTGGAAATGGCAGGGGCAGGAGGCCGACCTCACAGCCCCCTTTTACCAAGAGGCCGCAGGTGAGGATGGGATCGGGCCTTCAGCCAGCATGGAGGGGCAGGGCAGAGGGCTGAGGGCCTCACTTACCTCCTGCTCCGAGTCCGTCCCTGACAGCTTCTTGTCCTTGCCTTTGCTTCCCATCCCACCATTCTTCCGGCTGCTGCTGCCTGGCTTCCGGCCCCTGTGGGAAGGCACAGTCCATCTCCCGGCTCCTTCACCAGCCCCCAACCACCGCCGACCCCCGCGGCCTCGGCCTTCTTCATCTGGGCGCTTGGCCCTGGCTCCCCACCTGCGGGCGCCCTTGTCCCCGTCCATGTGGTTGTCTTCCCCATCCCCCTGCATGTCAGGCACAGATGCCACCAGGTCCTTCAAGAAGTCAAACTGCTGCTCCAGCTCAATGCACTGCTTCCTGCAAGAGGCGGGAGGGGATGGCATCGGGCAGGGCCCAGCGGTCTGGGCTCTCGGCGAAGCTCCGGATGTCAGCAGAGCGGAGCCTGGAAAACCTCCACCTTCATCTCCGCCAGCCGACCTCGCCCCTTCTCGGTAACACCCAACCTTTCCCAAGTCCAAACCCACCGGCCCCGCGGCCCTGCTGGCCTCCCAGGAGCCTCCCACCCGCAGCCTCCGGGGCAGAAGCCCAGGGCCCTGGCGTCTCCACGCCACTCACAGGTGGGATGTGGTCATGGTCTTGGCGTTGCGGGACTGGGTCACCTGGCAGGCCTTCTTCAACAGCGACTCCAGGAACAGCTCCAGGGCCCGCGCTCAGGAGCGTCAAGGAGAAGCCCGGCGGGAGGGCCCAGCCGCCGCCCGCCCCCACGTCCCTCACCCCGGGCGGCCCCGACAGGATACAGATGATGACAGGCACCGCCGCCGCCACCTTGCCGATCTCTTCGTCCGTCTGCATTATCTTCTTGATCCGCGCCTGGGAAGGAGGCAGAGAGCTCGGACCCCATCGCTTCCGTAGCAGAAAACGGTGCTGGGGGAAGCGAGGGGGTATGCCCGGAGGAAGGGGGCGGGGGGCACCGACGTGGGGAGGGTAGGAAGGGGGCGGGGCGTCGGGACCCAGAACCCGGCGATACGCCCGCCCCCCAGCCGGGCCTGGGCCCGAGCCTGCCGGGAGCCGGGCCCTCTCCTCACGAACCCGGCCACGTGCTCACCGGCGGGAACCGCGCGTTGTACTTCTTCTTCTTGCTCGGCATCTCCGGGCCTCTCGCCGCGCCGGGCCCAGTGCCGCCGCCCGCAGCCTCCCGGCCCGGGGCCTGCTCACCGCCCGCCCGCCCGCCGAGGTTCCCCCGGGTCCTGGTGCCGCCCGCTCCGCCCCCGCCGCTCCCCACTGGGTCCTAGCGCCGCCGATAGGGACGCCGCCCTCAGGACCGAGTGCCCTCCCTCGGAGCCTCCCAGGCGGTGCGCGTCAGGCCCCGGCAGCACCGCCGCTCCGGCCCGTCCGCCGGCCAGAAGAGCGAACGTTAGCCACGCCCTGCAGGCCCGCCACGCCCCTATTTCCCATGGCCCCGCCCCCGAGGCCACGTCGGTCCCGCCCCCTCCCTGGGCGGCCCCGCCCCGCGGCGCGGCAGCTCCGGCCCGAGGGCCCCGCCCCGCGCTGCGCTTGTCGATAAAGTTGTTGTTGAGACGGCGGAGCGCTAAGATGGCGGCGGCGGCTGCGGCCGTGGCGGGGGCGGGGCGCGGCGGCGGCGGCGGCGGCGGCGGCGCGGAGCCCAGGCAGGAGCGGAGCGGGGCCCGGAACTGGGCCGGTGCCGAGCGCAACGAAGGCCGAAGGTGACGGCGGGGCGGCAGGAGGGGAGGGGCGGGGCCGGGCCGGGGCCTACCTCTGGCCGTGCTCGCCAATGCGGGGGGCGGGGGGCGCGGCGGGGCCGCCAGCTGGCCTTCCCGTGGGCTCTAAAGAGCGGGAGTTCGAGCCCGGCATCGCCCCTTGGGCCTCGGAACCGTCATTGCCCTCCCCGGGCCTCAGTGTCCTGATTTTAAGTGGACCGGGTAGCGCCCTCCGGGAGGCCTGGCCCCGTAGGGCCTGCCTCGGTGCTGCGCGAACGAGGGCCCCTTCGCCGCCCCGCATTAAATGCCAGCGTTCCGGATGCCCGCCCGTCACTGGCGGGGCCAGGAGCTGTAGCTGGGCCAATTGCTCCCCCACCAGAATTCACATTTCGGCCCAGTCGCGCACTACAGGTGTGACCTTGGGTAAGTCTCTTCTCTGTGAGCGTCAGTTTTCTGTAAGTCAGAGTAGCGATAACATTAGCAACAGCGCTTGGGTAGCGCTCATCCCACCCCAGGCGTTTAATTGTCAACCGCACTATGGGCCAGGAACAGTTGTTATCCATTGTACAGATGAGGCAACTAAGGCACAGGGACATTAAGCCTTGCCCAAGGCCACACAGTTTAGTGCGGTGCCTGGCACCCGACAGGGCCCAGCGAGCTGCAAATCTGTTATGAGCCCTAATTCGGTTCCCTCACACCAGGGTAGAGCCAGGGGAGGAGCTGGAGGAGGAGGACTCTCCAGGCGGCCGCGAGGATGGCTTCACTGCTGAGCACCTGGCTGCCGAGGCCATGGCAGCTGACATGGACCCCTGGTTGGTGTTTGATGCCCGTACCACACCTGCCTCCGAGCTGGATGCCTGGTTAGCCAAGTATCCACCGTCCCAGGTTACCCGCTATGGGGACCCCAGCTCACCCAACTCGGAGCCTGTGGGCTGGATTGCAGCATATGGGCAGGGCTACGTCCCCAATTCTGGCGATGTGCAGGGCCTGCAAGCAGCCTGGGAGGCCCTGCAGACCAGTGGGCGGCCCATCACCCCGGGTACCCTTCGCCAGCTGGCCATCACACACCACGTGCTCTCGGGCAAGTGGCTGATGCACCTGACGCCTGGCTTCAAGCTGGACCACGCCTGGGCTGGCATTGCTCGGGCTGTGGTCGAGGGCCGGCTTCAGGTGGCCAAAGTGAGCCCACGGGCCAAGGAGGGCGGGCGCCAGGTCATCTGTGTTTACACGGACGACTTCACGGACCGCTTGGGTGTGCTGGAGGCAGATGCAGCTATCCGTGCAGCAGGCATTAAGTGCCTGCTCACCTACAAGCCTGACGTCTACACCTATCTGGGCATCTACCGGGCCAACCGTTGGCACCTCTGCCCCACTCTGTATGAGAGCCGTTTCCAGCTGGGGGGCAGTGCCCGTGGCTCCCGAGTGCTGGATCGCGCCAATAATGTGGAACTGACTTAGGGGGGGCCACCTGTGGAAGACCACCCGCTGCGCCCCCTGCTAGGGATGGATCCTCCTGTCTTCCTCCTTCCTGTCCCAAGGAGGCCAAGTCTCCCACCTCTGAGGACTAGGTCACGCTGGAACTGCCTGCATCGTCAATCCCTTTGAACTTCTGCCCTCTGTTCAGGGCTGACTTAAGTCCCCATCCGCTGGAGGCTCTGGCTCTCTGAGGGCCGGACCCTCAGACTCTCTTTTTGCTGCTGCTCCCCTCTGCCATCCAGGACCACAATCTGGGGCCAGACCCCCCAGGAGGAGAACCTCCTTGGCCATCCTCATCCTTGGTTTTACCTTCCCTTCCTGCATCCCTCCCCCTTCTTATCTTTCTCCCTCACAAGAGAGAAAACTTCGTGCTTCCAGCCCCTCCTTGGAGCAGAGGCCCTGCAGGGCCGAGCATGCCATTTTTTGGAGGGGGGTGACTGTACCCACTCAGCTCCTGGCAAAGAAAGGGGATGCCAGGGCCATGGACATGGGTCTGCCCCTCCCTGTCACCTCACAGTCTGCACCACCTTCCCCCCGTCCTTCACTACCTTGTCATGTGCCTGCTCTTGGCATTTCAATAAAACCCAGCTTGGGTCTGTGTCTTGAGTGTTTACCTGCTGTCCGTGGTTACCTGCTTCGGTTGCTGGACCAGGCAGGGCCAGGAAAGACTAGCCCTCTGCCCTGACTATGCCCTCCTAACTGCCCCCAGGAATAAGATACTCCTGGCTGCCAAGGCTGGGAACCTCTCTGATGCTGTCAAGCCCATCCTGCTTCCCTCCATCCCAAGGATCAGAATCCGTTTCTCAGTAATTTCCCACAAATCCATGGGTGGTGTGTTTATGCCTGTGAGAGAAAGTACCCGCCAGGTCCTGGCAGCTCTAGGTCAGATCACGTGGTGTGGGAAGAGGATGGGCTGGACATCCAGGTGCAGAGAAGGACCTGCACAACCCTAAGCGGCTCTGGAGACGCTCCCAGTTATCCTCAGCTCTCCACCACCCCGACCGTCACGGGGCCCTGGACAGTTTGCAAAGCACTTCTGTATGCACTATTTCGCTCAACCTGGTTAGAAGGAGACGCTGGCACTAATCTGTGGTCCAGGAAATTGAAGCCAAGAGGGCATGCAGTGAGCCAGGCAGAGCTAGGACCTGTACTCCGGTCCCCACCTCCTCAGCCAGTGCAGTCCCTGGCCTCACCCACAGTGAGCGCTTCACATTCACTCACATGATCCTGCTGGGCTGCCACACTCGGCTGAGGCTGTTGTAGCCTGAGTCTGGCTCTGCACCCTCCCAACCCCATGCCTCTCCTTGGCTTTGGTTGGAGGCCAGGGTGTCTAGCAGCAAGCCCCTTGGGACGCTGCTCTCGTGCCGGAGCTGACTCAGCCTCCAGCATCCTCACCAAATCGGAATTTGGAGCAGGGGAGCGGAGATGCCACTGGGCTGACTTGGTGGAAGTGGATGAGTCATGAGATGCTGCTTTGGCCCCCTCCCCAGTTTCCTCCCCACCCCCAGCTTCCCCAGGTCTGAGTCCCCCCTCAGCCCAGCCCTGGGAAGTCCCCAGAGCTGGGTGGTCTATGTATTGGAGCCTGGTACCCTGCCTCTCAGAATGTCAGTACTTTGCACTTGACCAACGTGGATCAAGGCTTATGGGAATCCTGGCCAGGCTCTCAGGGGTCCCACAAAGATGACGAGTAGAAGCAACACCACCTGGTTCTCCTGTAACTAAGGATTTCACACCCTCGTTCTTCTTCTATCCTCATGGTCCTGCTTTAGCCCATTCCTCCCAAACCATTGCAACTTGCCGCCTCTGCCCTGTCCCCTCCCACTTCTCTCTCTGTCCCCCACAGCCAGCTGTCCTGCAGAGCTACCTGTGTTCCTCTCCTACTCAAGGCACTTCTGTGGCTCCCCAGCCTGTAATATAGAATCTACACTCCTGAGCCAGCCACAACCTACTGCCCCCCCACCCCCCAAGCTTCCCTTAGGTGCCTCTTTCCGCCCGTGCTCACCCCACTGGAGCCATCTGGCACTTCTTTCACCCCCTGGCACACAGCCCTGAGCCTCCGGCTGTTCCTGCTGCCTGAACGCCTGTCATACAGCAAGGATGGAGAGGTTACTTATGTAATCACTTGATTGATGTCTATCTCCCACTGACCCCTAAGCCACATGGCCAGAATGTGGGCTCAGTGAAGGCAGGAGCAATGCCTAAATCTCAGCCCCATCCCCAGAGCCTAGCACAGTGCTTGGCTAGAATAACCTCTCCATAGGTTACTAACCAGTTAACTACCACGCGTCCCAACAAACCATCCCCACGCACCATGATGTTTTGAATTTCAAAATTCAATTTGCAATGAATATTATAAAATTAAATGTATTACAATTCTGGTGTTCTTGAATATTTTCAGCTGAAAATTCTCATAAAAAATGATTTTAAAGTTGGTCAGGGCTGCCACTTAGGGAAAATTTTTTTATAGACGCGCGTGGCACGTGAGGAAGGTCCACCACCTGCCTCTACAGACGCTTATGGCGTACAGTGGGTTACACTGATGAGCGCACCGCCCAAGTCCAGCCCCTGCCAGTTGCTCTACCCCATCTCTCCACTCCCTGCTTCACCCTTCTTCTTCCAGAATCATGAGCTGCCTCTGGTTCTCTTGCACACATTCCGGCCTCACTTTTGTGTTTTTGCTTACAAGCTGTCACCTCTGCTTGGTGTACCTGACCTCCTGCTGTGGTGGCTGACTCCACTTCTCAGATCCACAAGCTCATTTTCTCAGAGGTTTCTCCTCCCTCATCCATCTTCACTTCAGGTTCCCATTAACATCCCCCACCCCACCTGGGCCTCTGTGTGTGGCTGCGCTTTATCCCTCAGAGTGGCCCCAGTGTCCAGCATAGGACCTTGGCCTCCCACAAGTGCCAAGTCAACATTATCAAATAAATGAGTGATTGAATGAAAGTTACTTCTGTGTCTCATTCCCTGCATAACATGAACCAGGCACTGTACTGAGTGTTTACATGCATTATCTCATCTAAGCCTCACCTGACTCTATTGTTACTGCCATTTTGCGGAAGAGGAAACTGAGGCCTAGAGAGGTTCAGTAATTGGTTCAAGGTTACAAAGCCATAAGTGGCAGAGCCAAGGTATGAAGCAGGTGCTCTGCCAACCCCAGAGTCCCTGACGCATTGCTGAGCCCGCTCTATAAGACCCCACAAAGCCTTAGGCTTTAATTCGTAAAGCACACGATTGGGCCTCAGAACCACCTGAAAGGGAGGCTGGGCTAAGACCAAGATTATATATTTCAGAGAGGAAGGGAGAAGGGTGGAGAGAGAGAGAGAGAAACATCAATGATGAGGGTGAATCATCGATTGGCTGCCTCCTGCACACCCCACACTGGGGATTGAGCCTGCAACCCAGACATGTGCCCTTGACCAGAATCGAACCCGGGATCCTTCAGTCTGCAGGCCAGTGCTCTATCCACTGAGCCAAACCAGTTAGGGCCAAGATTCCCATTTTACTGGTAAAACAGGCCCAGAGACTACACTGACTAAGAATACACAGGAAGGACCTCCCAGGCCTACTGTGGAGAGAGCTGCCCTGCCAGGCCAAGGGCTCCCCATGACCCACCCTCTCAAGCTGACAGATTCTGTCCTATTTGGCTGGGCCCTTTTAATATGGGGGTAAGAAAGTAGCCCAGTCCAGGGTGGGACAGGCTGGGTGAATTAGAACAAGACCCTGTACTCTGCTCCCTTTTATAAAACCACAGGAAGGATGACTGAGGCCAGAGAGAGGACCCCCCACACTCCCCCCCCCCACACACACACGCTCCACCTTCTCTCACAGGCACTGCGAATCCCCAAGCCCCAGGGAGGAGACTCAAACGGGGCTGACAGGGAACGGGGAGAATCTCTGTCTGACTCCCCATCCAGCTGGGACTGAGCACTGACTCAGGAGAAAGCTTCATTCAGCCAGAGCTTTGGCAAGGTTTTAGGGATTTTCCCAGCAGGGCTATTGCACCCCACTACTGTCCGCTGGGAGGGGCCCTGGCGGGGACAGAGGCTTCCGTCACACAGCTGATTCATCCACGAAGGGAAACTCCCCACTTCTCTGACATGCATCCCCCATACACTGAGGGGTAACCTGAGGGCACCCGGCCCAGAAACCCATCAAGCCCATCTTTCCTTGATGTCAGGGCATGACAACACCCCAGGCCAGACAGAGGGGCATAGGGGCAGCTTCCCTGGGAGTAACACCAGAGACAGGAACCAGAGTGATGACTGGGCAAGGGCCCTCAGCCATTTTTCAGATGAAAACGGAGGCTCAAATAGTAAGAGCAAATACATACACAAACCTCCTCTGCGCCAGGCACTACTCTAAGCAGTTGGTTCTCATTTTGGTCCTCACAGCCCTCCTCTTACCGAGAAGGAAACTGCAGCAGAAAGAGGTTAAGTAACTTGGCCATGGTCAAAGCTAGGAATGCTCCGGCCAACTGCCCGGCTCCCAAGAGTGCTTGTACACACCACTGTGGCAGGGAGCAATGTCCTCACCCCTAGAGACCCAGGGGCCTGGCTCCTCCCAAGCTAAAGGGAGAAAGCTGGCTCCTGGGGGAGGCCAGGAATCGGCGGAACCTGCAGAGGCCAGGAGAGGGCAGCGAAGCATTCCCGCCAAATTTTCTTCTCTAGGGCTTGGACTCCTTTCCAAACCTAATCCTTTCCTCCCAGAGCCTCCCTTTCCTGTCTGCCCCTCCCCATAGACGCCCCACGCTCTCAGGCACGCACACCCAGGCGCACGCATGCACACTGAGAGTTCAGCCTCCAGGCCCTGCTGAGGCCTGCTGGGTGTTGGAGGGGAGCTGAGGCTCCATGAGGCATGGCCAAGGGCCCCCGGCAGGCAAATTCTGTCCCATCTGGCTCCCACTCACAGGCTGCATGAATCACTCCCGCGCCCCCCATGACTCAGTTTACACCGGTGCCCAGAGGTCCTCCCAGCGAGGGTGGAGCGATTTACTAGCCCAGCCCAGGCCCTGCAGCCTTTCATCCCAGGATGAGTATTTCATTCCCGCTCCTGGCCCAGAGCAGGAGCTGGCACCCCGGAGCCCAGGGTGGAGGAAAGCCTCAGGTCTGGGAGGTTAGGGAGAGCCCAAGAACTGGGTGATAGGTCCCAACTGCCCTAGGTCCACGTCTGCAGGGCACAGGAGCTGCTCCAAGAAACCTGAGGGTCAGGCTGAGTGGGCAGAGCCATCCTGGTCACAGACAGAAGAGCCCTTAATGCCCTCCATTCAGAGGAAATGGCCTACAAGACACAGAAAAGAGCAACCAGAAATTCTCACTAACATTAACCTCGTACTGTACCAGTCCTGTGCAGAGCACCAGCCACGCCGTATCGCATTTACTCCCACAACAATCCTAAAAGCAGGCACAATCATCATCACATCCTTTTTACAAAGGAGGAAACAGCCCTAGCCAGTGGATAGAGCCTCGCCCTTCGGACTGAAGGGTCCGGGTTGGATTCTGGTCTAAGGGCATGTGCTGGTATTGTGGGCTCAGTCCCCAATAGGGGGCGTGCAGGAGGCAGCCGATCGATTATTCTCTCTCATCCCTGATGTTTCTCTCTCTCTCTCTCTCTCTCTGAAATCAATAAAAATATTTTTTTAAAAAGCATATAAAAAATAACAAATGAGGAAACTAAAGGAATGGCCCAGATCACACAGCCAGGAAGTGGCTGGGCTGGGACTCAGGCCATCTAATTCCAGATTTCATGTTGTCCCCTACTGCCTCTGAAAGCTGTGCTGGCTGGAACAAGCGTGAAGGGCCCAAGATCCCACCCCACTTGCCCCTGCCCTGGTGGATTTCCCCTGAAACCTCTGATTTAACAATAATCTGCAAGAAGGGGAAACTTAGGCTCCCAGAAGGAAAAAGGCTGACCTGAGATGGGACCAAGTCTTTGATACTCCCCAGCTGCCCTGGGCTAGAGAGGTGGCTGGCGAGGGGAGGAAACTCTAGGGAAGGAGTCGGGAGATGGTAGCCCAGCTCCTTTCCTTCTGCCCAAGTCAGGCTCCTCAGCCTGGCATTCAAGGCCTCTGGCTTAGGCCTCACTCAGCTATCCTTCCAGCTCAGGCTCCCAACACACATTCCACCATATGCCCTTGGACCACAGGAACATCCTAGTCTCCCCTTCCACCACCACTTGCCTTTGTGCCCACTGATTCCAACCCTAGGAATGTCTCCCCAACCTCAAATACTCCTTTGCCAGGAAGTCTGCTCCCCACCCATACCCCAGTGGAAGAATAGTTCTTTCCTAGGGGCTGCAGGGGCTTGAGAGAACTTTCTGGGGGATGGAAATATTCTGTATCTGCTTGGAATGTGCTTACATGGGTGTATACAGAAGTCAAATACGTAGTCAGCACATTTAAAAAGTGAATTTTTTAAATGTAAAATACATTTCAATGAAGCAATTGGGTTTTTTTTGGGGGGGGGAGGTCTATATGTACTCAGGGGAAGGATTTCCAAGGTATAAGAAACAAACAAACAAAAAAGGAGCAAAGCAGGATGTAGAGGAGGCTGTCTTCTGGGCAAAAAGATACGAAACACACTGGCACAGAGCAGGAGGCTTTCACTGTACGTCCGTGTGCAGCTTCTGGGTCTTGAAGCAGGGAAATGCATTACAGTTAAAGAAGAAATTAAGTGACAAATTTAAAAATATAAGGCAAAGTAAAAAAATAATTTTTTTGTGTGTGTGTTTTTTTTTTAATAAAGATGGCCCTATTTTTTTTTAATTGATTCCAGAGAGGAAGAGAGTGGGAGAGAGATAGAAATATCAATGATGAGAGAGAACCATTGATTGACTGCCTTCTGCATGCCCCCCACTGGAGATCAAGCCCAAAACGCAGGTATGTGCCCTCATGACCTCCTGGTTCATAGGTTGACACTCAGCCACTGAGCTACGCCGATCATGTTTTAAAATAATTTCTTCACCTGCCTTTCTGGCTTAGTATGTGTGTATATATATTTAAACGGGCAAAACTAATCTCCAGCGGGAGATCCAAGCCCAGCTCAGGCAAGCCTTTTCCTCCATGTGATCAGCTCCAGCTCTGTCCTCAGGGGTGGAGCTGAAATGTCACATATCGTGATCAGGGCGATAGCTACACAGATTTCCGTCCATGTAAAAGTCGTTAAGCTGAACATGCTGGGTGAGTGCACTGGTATGTTAAGCTTCAATAAAATTATGCAACTATTAGAAGAAAATACAGGGGTAAGTGTCCATATATCTGATAAGGACTTGGTACCCAGAATACATTTTAAAATTCATAAAATTCGACAACAACAGAAGCAAACAATCCAATTAAAAACTGGCAAAGCACCCTGGCCAGTTTGGCTCAGTGGACAGAATGTCGCCAGCAGACGGAAGGGTCGAGGATTCAATTCCGGTCAAGGGCATGCTCCATCCCCAGCTCCGGTTGGGGAGCATGAGAGGCAACCAGTCAACGTGTCTCTCTCACCCTCCTCCTCCCTCCCTCCCTCCCTCCCACAATGGAAAAAATATCCTCACGTGAGGATTAACAACAGCAACAAAAACGGGCAAAGGACTCAAGCAGACCTTTATCACACCCAGCAAGCGCATGTAAAGATGTTCGTTGCTCATTAAGGAACACGACTGGTTTAAGGAAAAGCAAATCAAACACAAGGAGGTACCACTTCACACCGTTAGGGAGTCTTTCATTTTTAAAATGGAAAATAATAAGAGTTAGCAAGAATGTGGAGAAATCAGAACCCTCATGCCCGCCGGTGGGAATGTAAGATGGTGCAGTCACTTTGTAAAACAGCCTGCCAGTTCCTCACAAGGTTAAGCAGAGAGTTTCCATGTGACCCAACATAAATGCCAATATAAGTCCTCACAAAAACTTGCATGCAAATGTCCACAGAGCATTATGCATAAAAGCCAAAAAGCAAAAACATCCCAATGCCCATTGACTTATGAATAAATAAACGGTGGTTAGCCAAACAATAGAATATTTTTGAGCCATAAAAAGGGTGCTGATACCAGCTACAATATGGATGAACCTGGAAAACACCATACTAAGTGAAAGAGACCAGATGCAAAAGGTCACATCTTGTAGGATTTTGTTGATATGAAATGTCCAGAATAGGCAAAGCCATAGAGACAGAGCAGATAGTAATTACACAGGGGTTGGGGAGGAAGGGGAATTGGGAATGATTAATTAATGGGTTTGGGTGTTTTTCTGTGATGATAAATAAAACTTTTGATAATACTTGCTCCAATTTTGGGGGTGGGGGGAAGGCAACCTAAGTTTTGGAGGTCTTGCTTTGGCAAGGCTGAAAAAAAAGTTTTGAGACTAAATAGAAATGGTGGTTGGTTGCACAACATTATGAATTCACAAAAATCACTGAAGCATACACTTCAAAATGGTTAATTGTTATGTGGCTTTCACCTCAAGTTCAAAAATAAATAAATAAACCTCCATTTTAAAAGTGAATGGAAACTGAAAAGCTAACATCACCTCCAGGGCCCTGGGGGTTCTGACAGAACCTGCTGGATGCAGAGCACCCTCCCGCGCCCCACCCCCCTCCCCAGTGCCTCCTTCCTCCTCTCTGCAGCTCCGTGACATGGGGACTCTCAGGGAAAGTGTCTGAGCCCAGCTCACAGCGTTGCCAGGAGACTGAACCAGGTCTCTAGGACCTCCTGGCACCCAGGCTCCCCCATAGAACCTGCCCATGGCCCCTGGGATTCTCCCCTGGCCTCCCTGGGTGGGAGCTGGTGAGGTCAGGGGCCAGGAACGTTACTGCAGCCACGAGGCGGGAGTTAGTGACTGAGGAGCTTGGAATGTGCTGCCTCTGAAAGGACCTCCTTGTGGCTCCACCGACGGTTAGAGCAGGAAGGGACTTTCAGAGCCATGTAATCACACACACACACACACACAGGAGACCTGAGCCCGGCTCAGTCACTGGCCCTGTCTGCTTAGGGAGGGGCGGGTGGTGTTTCTAGAGCAGGCAGATGGATGTCGGCAAGGCTGACCTGATTCAGGCCTTGCATGTGCTACTACCTGGCTCCCTGCTTCACCCTGACCTGTCCCGTTTGGACTCAGCCAAGGAGTGCAGACATGAGTTCATGTATGCGAGTATGTGCTGTGTGAGTGCCTTGGCATGGGATCGGAACCCCAAGGGCCCCCAACCCGGGGCTTTTCATCAACATGTGTATTTATTTTTGCTATTTGTCAAGTTCTTACTATATGCTGTGCTAAGCACATGGCATTGTGTTATTTCTATTCTCCAGCCACCTGAGAGGTAATTATGATCATGTCTCCAATTTACAGATGAGCAACAGAGGTGTTGAGAGATTGTGCCTCATCAAGATCAGAGCTGGTGAGTAGCAGAATTCAAACTCAGAACCCAGAGTTGTCTGATTCCAGCATGCGTGCTCTTTTCCATGGGTCACGCTGTCTCAAAAAAATATTTCTCCCTCTCTCTCTCTCTCTCTCTCTCTCTCTCTCTCTCTCTCACACACACACACACACACACACACCTACCTATATCATTCATTGTAAACTTGCTGTTGGTATCTTTTCTTTTTACGGAAAGATGCACATTGAGCAGCACAAGGGCACCAGGCCAGTAACCACCTTCTGAGTACGCAGCAATTTAGAGCTTACAGAGCACTTTCGCATTTGTGATCTCATTTGATCCCACAGCAGCCCCATGGGGTCGGCAGGAGGCTCAATTCTTCCCACAGGGACTGGGACGCAGAGGGAAGGTCATAGAGACAGAAAATGATAGTTGCAGGACAGGAAGCCCCGGGCCAAGCTGGCCTTCGGGTCCTAAGTCCTGTGTGTACCCACAGACCTGCCCGGCCCTCCATCCCCAAGGAAGACCACCTAGGACGCCATACCCCTGAAACCTTCCACCCCTGAGGACAGAGCTGGAGCGGATCACATGGAGGAGGTCCCCATGGAGAGCAGGAGAGCCCAGCTCTCTTTCTGTGACTGTGTGACAGTGGCAGCTCCTTACTCTTCTCTGGATATGTTTCCTGAGTAGAATGAGAGGAAGCAGAGAAGCTTTGGGGTGGTCCTCGCAGCCCTGACATTCTGCATGTGTGAAAAAGTGTCTGTGAGAGCTTTGAAAAGTCTTGCCTGAGCTGGGCTTGGATCTCCCACAACTCTGAGATGTCAGCCTACTTCAGCCACTCGCTCAGTGATCTTAGGTGCTTTGTTTTAACAACTCCCAGCCTCAGTTTCCCTGTCTGTAAAATGGGGATGATGATGGTGCCTGCCTCCCAGGGTTGTTGGCCTTTGGTTGTTGACATTTAACCCTGGCCTCACAGTGACACAGACCTTATATTATAGGTTGTTGTTTTTTAATGATAGACACTTCTCTTTTTATTTTATCTCTTTGTTATTGATTTCAGAGAGAGGGAGAGGGAGAGAGGGATAGAAACATCAATGATGAGAGATAATCATTGACGGACTGCCCCCTGCATACCCACTCTGGGGATCCACTGGGGATTGAGCCCACAACCTGAATGTGTGCCCTGATGGAGAATCAAACTGTGACCTCCTGGTTCAACCACTGAGTCATGCCTGCTGAGCTCACTCTCTTTTTAAAATTGATTTTAGAAGAGAAGGGAAAGAGAAAGAGAGAAACATCCATTGGTTGCTTTCCACATCTGCCCCCAATTGGGGATCAAACCCAAAACCTGGGTATGTCCCCTGACTGGGAATCGAAACTGACACCTCTTGGTGTATGGGACAAAACTCCAATCAACCGAGCCACACTGGCCGGCTGGGCAGTCACAGAACCTTCGACACAATCTCCAAACAAGGCTGTTGGCCACGCAGCCCTTGGAAGAGCACAGGCAGTATTTAAGGAAGATGGTGTTCTTCAGGCCAGGGGTCCCCTGAGTCCCACTGCAGGTTCTCACTGCTTATCGGGGCTCTGAATTAAGACTTGGGATAGCTCCTGAAATTTCCTGTGAGTAGCATAATTATTTTTGCATTGGATTTGTGGGTAGTTCAAAGCATTAACTTGTTCAATGAAAGCATTTAAAATAACCACCATTTTTGAAACTACGGCTCGTCCATCATTCAGTCACTTTTTATTATATTTGAACCTTAAAACAATGAGCGGAAGGGCTCCATGCCACGACGGTAGTAGTGCGGTACTAGTGGTCGGTAGTAGTACGGTTCCTGGCATGAAATAAGCACCCAGTTTAATAATAATAATGATCATGATAATCAGCGACATTTATAATCTACTTTATAGTTTCCAAACCCTTTCACATTCTTTATTCCAGCTCCCACGCGCAGTAGGGTAGCTATGTGAGCATCCCGTCCCATTTCACAAATATAGAAACCGAAGCCCGACCTGGCGGTGACGGGGCCGGGGGCGCCGGCCGGGAAGCGGGGCGCGGCCTCGGCGGCGGGCGGGGCCGCAGGTGCGTTAATCACGCGGAAGGGAATCCTCGGCGGCACCTGGGCGGGCGCGCGAGGAAGTTGCTCCATGTAAGGGCTGCTACGTCAGGGGGGCGGGCCCGCCGCCCCGGCGGGGGGACGCCGAGTCCTCTCCTTCCCCCACGAACCCCACGAAAAGGCCGCCCCGGGACCGAGGCCGGCAGTCGGGGCGGACAGGCGAAAGGTGGCGCGTCGGGAGAGGCGGAGCCCCGAGGCGACCCGCGCCGCAGCGAACGCCCCACCCCCTCGTGGAAGTGGTTCAGCCCGAGAACTTTTCATTCATAAAAAGAAAAGACTCCGCGAGCAGCGGGTGACTCAGAACCCGAGCTGCCGACGCTGACCCACCGAGCAGCCAGCCCAGGGCATGTTCCGAGACTTCGGGGAGCCCGGGCCGAGCTCCGGGCCCGGCGGTGCGTACGGCGGCCCGGCGCAGCCCCCCGCGACCGGCCAGCAGGTGAGCGGGAGCCGACGTCGGGGTTCCGGGAGGACAGCGCCCGGGACGCTGCGGTCCGCTCGGCACGCGCCCGCCGGGACCGGGGCCGGGAGCAGGGACCGCGGCGGGTCCTGCCCACTCCCCGCCGTCCAGGGGCAGGTGTCCCCACAACCCAGGGAAACGCGCGCGCGCGGGGGGGCATCACAAAACTCTGGCAACCTCTGTCTCTCCCTCTCTCCTCCCCTCGCCCCTCGCTGCCTGCGGTCTGTGTCCCTCCGTCTTTCTCTCCTCCTGTCCTTACCCTTTCTATTTCCTTCTGTCCGCCGCTCAGAGCTTTGTCCCCTCTGAGTTCGAAGCGGGACGGGCACCTGCGTTAGTCCCAGCCCAGACGGCGTCTGATTCATCCGGGGCTACTTTCCCGGGGTGGGCTCCGTAGTCCCGACTGCGACCACGACGTCCCCACACTGAGAGGGAGGAGGCGCCCACCAGCATCCCCCTCCAGACCCGGGGTCCTCGGCACCGTCTGTGGCCGTCTGCGTGCCTGTCCGTCCGTCTGTCCCGCTCTCACCCGTCTCCAAGTCCCCTCCCCTCCTGGGCGCAGTGGAGCGGGTGGGCTCCTGGAGACTGGCTCGTGACCCTTCCCACAGGCTGGGGCGCCCAGACCGCGAGGTGCCGGAACGTGCGCGGGGTCCTGCAGCGGGCAACTCCCGCACCCCCGACGATCGGCACCGAACGGCGCCCGCTGGCGGCTGGGGGGACCGGGAGGCTGCAGGTGCCTATTTCCTGTCGAGGGGCTGCGAGCACGTGTCGCCAGGGGAGGGAAGGAGCCGCGTCCGTTCCGCCGAGTCACGGCGGCCGAGTCACCGTGGCTGACTCACCCGGGGCGCCCCTCCCTTCCTGGCCCAGATCGTCCGGGGCCCCGACAACCTCGAGAGAGAGCGGGAGATGGATCCCGGAACTGGGGTCACTGGGCCCCCAGAGCGGGGCCAGGGACATCACTGTATGGACTTGCCTGGGCTTGAGCCGGCTCTTCCCGGAGGACTGGGCGCTCACACCCAGAGCCCAGCCCTAGAGCTTGAACCCAGTTTTCCCGAACACTGAACCCCATCTCAACCCATTCCTCCCGTTTCCGGCTGTAAGAGAATAGGGGCAGGTAATTCCTGGAGCGCATGCAGTCCTGGCAGTTTTCACCTCACTTACCGAATCTCACAGCATCTAAGACCCCAATGATTTTAAAACCCAGCCACCAATTTATTTTTTATTTTTTAAATCTTTCCTGTTGAAAGTATTACATATTCCCTCCTCCTTCTCCCCCACCCAGTCTGATTGAACTCTTTTAACCGCCTCCACCACCCCCCATTATTATTATTTTTAATCTCACCCGAGGATATTTTTTCCATTGATTTCTAAGAAAGTAGAAGGGAAGGAGGAGGGGGAGAGAAAGAGAGAGAAACATCGATGTGAGGGACACGATTGGTTGGCTCCCACACAGGGGTGCCCCTACTAGGGTTGGAGAACCTGAAACCCAGGTACATGCCTTTGTCTGGAATCGAACGGAGACCCTTTGGTCTGAAGGCTGATGCTCTAATCATTAAGCAAACCATCCAGGGCGCCACTTTTTTTTAAGTCACCAATTAAACTGAATTCAAAGCTACTAAAGGGTACTGAACAGCCTGGGCCCCCTCCCTCCTGGGAGCGTGCCACACCTTTCCCTTCCCCCTCCCTCTCCCGAACTTCCCCAGGCGCATTACCATCAGTTTCCCTGCTCCCAAGCTCCAAGGCCCTTCCTTTACCTAAAAATTATAATAATAATAATAATAATAATAATAATAACTGCACAGCCTGAACCAAGAGCAGTGGCTCTGGACTTCCACAGCCTTCACTGGCTGTCACACACATTCTTTCACCTGATTCTCACAGCTACCCTCGGAGTTTGGAGCTATAATTATCCTCTTTGAAGAGTCTAGCTGCCAGGGCCCAAATCTTACCTCCCACTTACTGGCTGTGTGTCTGAGGACAACTGTTTTCCTGTCTGAAAAAGAAGATACTGTTGTGCAAATTATATGAGTCAATATTTGTAAAGTGGTTGGGACAGTGCCTGGAATTCACACTTTATAAATATTAGCTCTGATGGGGAAATGGAAGTTCAGAGAGGTTATGTGACTTGCCAAAAGTCACACAGCTTAGGAGCAGTCTCTTTAACTGAGGGTGGATAGCAGTAGCAGTGTGGCTTTTATCCACTGGAAGCCCCCAATTCACACAGACCTTCACCCTGGCCTTCCATTTCTTGTCCCTCAGAAGTTCCACCTGGTGCCAAGCATCAATGCTGTGAGTGGCAGCCAGGAGCTGCAGTGGATGGTTCAGCCTCACTTCCTGGGACCCAACAGCTACCCCAGACCTCTGGCCTATCCTCAATACAGCTACCCACAGCCCCGGCCAGGAGTCATCCGGGCCCTGGGGCCACCTCCAGGGGTGCGTCGCCGGCCCTCTGAACAGGTAAGCAGAGGCTTTGCACTGGTCTGATTCCCACAGGGGTGCTGAGGTGCAGAGGATAGCTCTTGCCCAAAAGGAGAACACAGGTTTAGAAGGGGGGAGAAGGTAGCACCACCACTGACTATTGGCCAAGGTGGACTTAGAGTCAATAGTAACTATTAGAGGAGCCTCTAGGAATGCCCAGAGTGCAAAGAGGGCACTTTTGGATCAGGGAATGCTTCCTGGAGGTAGAGGCATATTAGTCTAGAAAAATGGGTAGGATTTGCATAGATATAGTTGAAGGAAAGCACACTCCAGGTAGAAAGGATGGCAAGAGCAAGAAGGGAGGTGGCGGGAGAACTTGTAAGGCACATGTGGAAAGTAAAGGGTATCCACCTGCTGACCTGTGTGGAGAGGGTGGGCTAATGCTGTCTATGTCTGTATAGCAGGGAGAGAACAGGGGACAGTTCCCTTTAGCTACTCTCTGAATCTCAGTTTCCCTATCTCATTTTAAACCTCCCTAAAACCCTCTGGCGAATGTACTCTGGTTTTCCCCGAATTAGAGCCCAGGAAATGAAGGCACAGAAAGATAAAGTCACTTGCCCAAGATCACACAAGTAGTGAGTAATGAGACAGGTCTGTCCAATTCTAAAGTTAGATTCTAACCACCAAGCCACACTGTCTCACCCAGATCTAAGAGAAGGTTTAAAGAAGAGTGAGCTGGGAATTTTTGCTTCCCCAATCAGGGTTCCTACCCACACACTACTAAAGTCTTTACCAAAATAGAGAGAGAGAGAGAATAATAGAGATGGAGTCTTTAAGGGAGTGGTGCCACTTTCCTTTCCCTGGAGCAGTTTAGCATAAGATACTGTAGTGAGTGAGGTTTGCGCATGAAACGGACTGCTCTGCCAGGCACGGTAGAGGATGGGGAGGGAGCTTGGGATCCTGGGAAAGATATGCTATTGGGAGGCTTTCCCAGAAACAGAATGGCTGGTCCCCCCAGAGGCAGGCTTCTGGACTTTCTTCCTTCAGCCCTGTCCTGAAGGTGATTTGATCCTGGGTACTCTTAGACCGGGGCTATGAGCTATAAGTGGGTTCCTTTTGGGGGAGATGCTTTTCATCAGCTGGCCGCTCATTCAACGTAGAATAGAGTGGATTTTAATTTCTGTTCTAGGGGAATAAACAAGTTATTCATCTTCCCTGGGCCTCAGTTCCTTACATGGAAAGTTGTGTTAAGAATCTAAGAAAAGCACTTTGCTGGCACACAGTAGCTTCCCAATAAATAATTGCTTAGCAAGCCCTAACTGGTTGGGCTCAGTGGATAGAGCGAGCGTCGGCCTGTGGACTGAAGGGTCTGGGTTTGATTCTGGTCATGAAATCACATGCTCTGATTTCGGGCTTGATCCTGGGGGAGGAGGGGGTTGCAGGAGGCAGCCAATCAATGATTCTCAATCATCATTGATGTTTCTCTCTCTCTATCTATCCCCCTCGCCCTTCCCCTCTGAAATCAATAAAAATATATTTTAAAAAATGAACTGTTTAGCGGCATTCACTGACCCCTCCTAGTGCTTACAGCCTATGGAGAAAGGGAGACTTGGTTATCATGAGACGAAAAGCATAGGGGTCCTTCGAAAAAGCGTGGTCGGTTCCCACCCGCTCTCAGGAGCAAAGGCCACTCTGGCTGGGAAATGAGAGGCAGCTTCCTGGAGGCAGAGCATCTTTTATTTTGTTTGTTTTGTTGTTGTTAGTCCTCAACGGAGGATGTTTTTCCATTGATTTTTAGAGAGAGTAGAAGGGAGGTGGAGAGACAGAGAGAGAAACATCTGTATGAGAGACACATCCATTGGTTGCCTCCTGCACATTCCCCCGCCAGGGCCGGGGATGGAGCCTGCAACCCAGGTACGTGCCCGGGACCCTTATATCCTCGGGCGATGCTCTATGCACAGAGCCAAACCGGCTAGGGCGAGGCAGTGGCATCCTAGTTGAATCCTGGGACTTGCAGAGGATTAAGATTCGTGGAAGAGCAGAGGAGGGCATTCTGAGAAGGTAATCGTAGGAGGCAAAAGCTGGGTGCAAGGGGGAAAACTTAACTACGGCAAGTTTACTAAAGCGTGAGTTCCAGGAACCGGGCTTGGCGCGGTGGTCCTTAAAGTGCAGGAGAAGGGCGCCCCCGCGCTGCCATGCCACCGCACTAGGCGATTGCCAGGGAGCCAGTGGCCCAGAACCCACCTCACTGCCTCCTCTATTCCCCAGATCAGCCCAGAGGAGGAGGAGCGCCGTCGGGTGAGGCGCGAGCGGAACAAGCTGGCCGCAGCAAAGTGCAGGAACCGGAGGAAGGAACTGACCGATTTCCTGCAGGCGGTGAGCATCGGCCGGTGCGGAGGGCGCCCAGGCCCCGGCCCACCAAACCTTCGGAGGGCCTCGCCTCCTGTGAGCCTGTAGGGCCCCAGGGGGCGCCGGAGAGACGGGCCTTCGGAGGAAAGGACCAGGAAAAAGTACTGAGCACTGCACAGCCGAGCTCAGTCTCCTAAGATGCTGACAGTCTCCTAAGATGCCCCCGGGACCTGATTGGAGTCCGGCACATTTTTCTCCCAAGGGCTCATGGGAATTGTAGTCCCGACTTACTGAGGACTCCTCACCCTACCTCCAATTACCTAATCACCACCACGGAAGGCGACGCGGCATTCGGCCCTCATCTTCCTGACTCCTCTCCTGACCTTCTCCCTACAGGAGACCGACAAGCTGGAGGACGAGAAATCAGGACTGCAGCGAGAGATTGAGGAGCTGCAGAAGCAGAAGGAGCGGCTGGAGCTGGTGCTCGAAGCCCACCGCCCCATCTGCAAAATCCCGGAAGGGGCCAAGGAGAGTGACACTGGTGGCCCAAGCGGTGCCGGCAGCCCACCAGCCCCGTCCCGCCCGGTGCCTTGCATCTCCCTTTCCCCAGGGCCCGTGCTTGAACCCGAAGCATTGCACACCCCCACGCTCATGACCACGCCCTCCCTGACCCCTTTCACCCCCAGTCTGGTTTTCACCTACCCCAGTACTCCCGAGCCCTGTGCCTCAGCCCATCGCAGGAGCAGCAGCAGCAGTGGGGACCCATCCTCTGATCCCCTAGGCTCCCCCACCCTCTTAGCCTTATGAGGCACTTCGTTATCCTCCTTAGCCAATATCTCCCCATCCACTGGTCCAGCTGGCCTGGGCTACATCCCATGCTCAACCCCAGCAGGTTCTCCATCCTTCCAGATGAGACTGAACCTATTTTGCTTCCTGGCAGAGCCAGCTTGGGGCCACCAAAGCTGCTCAGTTTCTCTAGAGCTCGCTTCTCCAGCACACTTTGCATTAAACCAGAGACAAACTATTTCCCATTTATGCAAGAGAACTCCTGGCAGCCCCAAAAGACTTTATAGACCTCCAGAGTTTTTCTGGAGCCCTAACCTCCTCCAGGCCTTCCCTAAGTCTTCATTACCCTCTTCCTGTGATCCAACCAACCTTACCCCCCGGACAGAAGGTGACATGATACCAGCCTAGAACACTAACTCACCCAGCCCCACTGCCAGCAGCACCCGGTGATTGAACCAGGGCATTCTGCCGTCCCCTCCAGAAATGGCGCCGTTGGAGGGAGTGTTAGAGACTTCTGTGATGAGCGGAGCTGCTGCACCTGGCTCTGAGAAGACTTTAGCTCCAGGGACTCTAAGCCTCACTGCAAGGGCAGCTGCTATTTATTTTCCTAAAGAGAGTATTTTTATACAAACCTGCCAAAATGGAATAAAAGGCTTGAAGCTCTGGCCTGGTTTCATTGGCTTCAGAGGCTCACGAGAAACCATTTGGATCCTCAAAACATTTGGTTCAGGTCTCAGCTCCACAGACTCACTGCATGACCTTGGACAAATTATTTGATATTTCTAGACCTCCATTGTGTCTTATCTGACAAATGAAGCTACGTCTGCTCTGCCTCATCTCCAGGACTGAGAAAAAGAGTGCGGTGGGATGCAAGCCAAGAGGATCACCATCCTCCTGGGTGGAGGCCCACCTTGCTCCTGGGTGTACCACAGGAGGGCGCTGTTATTCCCTTCCAGCCAGAGAGGAGGCGGCTGAGTGGGTTCTAGGCCCCCAACACCTGCTTCCTGCCCCATTGTCTTGGACAGGAAGGAGCGGGAAGGGAGCTGGAGCCACTTCAGCGGCCGGATCACGGCTGGTCCCGGAGCTTGCGGGCGGACACGTAGGGGGTTAGGGGTTGTAGCCAGCGGCTTTCCACGGTCTCACACCGCTCCTGACTTGAGGTGATGAGGGGATGGATATCAGACACCTTAGTTCTGTGGCCCCTCCGGGTAGGAACCATACCCCGTCTCAACGTCCCCGCCCTTGTCCTAACCCCGGCGAGTCCCAAACAGACGCTGCCATGGACTCTGCTTCCGTCCCAGTTTATTAGCCCACACCCAGCCCCCTGCAAGTCCCTCCGCTCCAGCCTCCAGTCCCCCCGTTGCCCAGCCAGCGAGGGCGAAGGGCACTCCTCAGTGCCAGGATGTCTAAGTCCATGCCAGCGGCCCTTCGTGTGCAGCCGGGGCGCCTTCCAGGTCCCGAGGTCCATCGCCATCCAGGCGCTTGGGGAGCCATCCGGGCGGGCGTCGGCGCGAAGGAAGCTATGCCCTCAGTCATCTGGGGAGCAAGCCAGGGGCAACTGATCAGGGCTGCCCACGCTGCCGGTGCTGGAGCTTCCATCGCCCAGGTCCCGGGGTCCGCAGGGGGGCAAGGCGAGCTCCGGTGTCGGACCAGCGCCTGAGCCCCCCGCGCCACCAGGGCCGCCGCGGGGGCCCCACTCCTCGCCCAACGCCAGGCAGAGCTCCTTAAGCGCTAGATTCTCCCGCAGAAGCTCTTCCTGGCGGCCCTCAAGCTCCGCCAGCTTCTGCCAACAACCGCCCAGGTCCTCGCGCACCGCCCGGGATGCTTGGGTCCCGAAGAGCTGCCACTGGCGCGCGGCGCGCCGCCCGCGCTGGCGCTCCGAGTCCAGAAAGCAGCAGAGGTCGCGCAGCTCGCGGTTCTCGGCCTGTAGGCGCCGGTTGAGCTGCTTGAGCTCGCGGATCTCGCCTAGGTGACCCTGCAGCTGTCGATTCACCTCCTGCATGAGGCGGCCGCGCTGCACCAGAGCCGCCAAGCGCGCCGCCTCCTCCCGCCGCAGGCGCCGCACCAGCTCCTCCTTGCCCAGAGCCGCCATCTCCTCGTCGGTCAGCTCCTCCAGGCCGCCTGCCTCGGCCTCCATGGCTGCTCAGGTCTCTGGAGCATCGCCTGCCCGCCGCCGCGGTCCAGGTGCCCCACGTCGAGCCCCGCGCTCCTGGGGCTCAGGACCCGGCGTCGCCGGCAGCGGGCTGTGGCAGGCTGGCGTAGGCTGCAGCCGCCGCACGGGGGTGGGCACGCGGCAGGGCGCGCGCCGGGGCGGGGTCGCCTGACGTCAAGGGAGGACAGCCAATCCGGAGAAGCCTCCCTGGAGAGGGGCGGGGCCTGGGCTCAGAGAGCCCCTTTCCGGACCCGCCCACTCCCGACCGAGGAGTCTCCGACTGTCCCCGCACCCGCTCCTGTCAGCCCCCAACTAGGCGCTTCGTGCCTCCCAGTTCCAAACTGGATCCGGTTCGAGCCTAGGCCTCTGGGCTCCTTCTGAGAACCGAGACTGCCCTGGAGCTCCCCCGCCCCGCCCCACCCGACAGAGCCGGGACGGTCTTTCCATCCTTCCCAGGGGTGGGGTGCGGGAGAGGGGAAGGACACACACAAGGGATTCTATTGTTCAATAAGCCTTAATTGTGTGTAAAACCCATGCAGAATAAAGTTGATCAAGAGTCTTTAAAGCAGTCTTAATCTGGCAGGGGAGACAAGTTGTTTAAACAAGAAGCAAATGGAGGAGGGATACAGTCTGAGGAACGCCCCCGCCCCCCAAGAGATGATATCTTGAAGGTCCCCCCAAAATGCAGAGGGCTTTGCCAAGTAATGGGAGAGGAAATAAGATGATGAACGATGCTGGGGCCTGCAGGGCCCTAGCTGCTTTAGGAACAGTGAGCGGAGCTTGATTTCTTTTTGAAAGGCAGGTGCCTGGAGAAAGTGGTAAGAGACGGAGGCAGGGAGGGAACAAAGGTGGTCGGAAGCCAGATTCTCAAGGGCCTTCACTACTAGGCTGGCATATTTTCACAGGCCAGTAGGGATTTTAATCAGGGGAGTAACATTTTAAAATATCTTTTAAGAACGGTTGTTCAGGCTGCTCTGTGTGAGATGGATGGGGAGGGGATGTAGCAGGGAGATTGATAAGAACATGCGTCAAAAAAAAGAACACTGTGTCAGTGGGCAAGGAGAATTTTGCAGAAGGACTGGGCTGGGGCCGTGCCAGTGAGGGTGGAGAGAACAAAAGAGATAATAGAAATATTGAGGAGGCAAATCAGCAAACAGAATGTGGAGAGGAGTCTGGGAGAAAGTCTAGGTTTCTGATATGGTGGGTGTGGGGGCTGTCACAAACAGGACACAGGAGATACACTGGGGAGACTGGCAGGTCTATCTAGCTGGGGCGAGGGCGGGCAGCGGCTGTGGGGAGAGAGTTTGGAAAGACTCAGATAGGCTGCCCTCCTGATGTGGATTTCCAGGCAGAGCTCTGAGCTGCAGAGTAAACGGTCATCAGTTAGTGGCCTGGCGGGGGGGATGGGAGGGGCGTAGCCCTGGCCTGAAGCTCAGTGGTTAGAGCATTGTCCTAAAACACCAAGCCTGCGTTGGATCTCAGAGCACATACAGGACGCAACCAATGAGTGCATAAAGAAATGGCACAACGCGTCGATGTTTCTTTCTCTAAAATCAATACATTCAACAAACAAGCACAAACATGGGAGCAAGTGTACCATCCCAGGACAGATGCTTAGCCGCGGGAAGAACGGAAGGGCTCCCAGCAAAAGGCTTTGGAAGTCGGCTACACACCTTTATTCACAGAAAAAACAAACAAACAAACTGGGATTGAGCCCTGGGAAACTCCCACATCTAGGATACAGGCCAGTAAGGATTTGAAAAGAGCAGAGCCCGCGGGGTGGAGGGACAGAGGAAGTGACGGGGAAGGGTTCCAGGGTCGGGGAGCCTGGCCGGGCCGGGGGAGGGGTAGCGGTGGGGACCCGGGCGCCCGGGACTCCCCGTCCTGCCGAGAGGGGGCGCTGCGCCCCCGCTTCCGCCTCTTCCCTCGCAGCTCCTGCCCCACCCTCCTTGTCCCGGAAGTGGTCCTTCGGAGGCTCCGGGTGCGGGGAGCGGAATCTCGGCGCTCCCGGAAGTGGCCCGTCGGCGGCGCGCCCGCCGGGGCAATACTCGCTCCTGCCGGGGCGCTGCGGCTGCTCCCGGGTCCGGGCGTCGCCATGACCAACGAGCTGGATATCTTCGTGGGGAACACGACCCTCATCGACGAGGACGTGTATCGCCTCTGGCTGGATGGTTACTCGGGTCTGTGAGGGGCCGTGTGGGGAGCCCGTCGGGCAGAGCGGTGGTGTGGACGGGCGAAGGGGCGCAGCCGGGACTGAGGAGGGAGGGAGGTTTGCAGGTCGGAGCGGGACCCCTGCAGGGGCCTTGCGGGCGGCGCGGGGCCTGATGCCAGTGCCTGCTCCCCAGTGAACGATGCGGTGGCCCTGAGGGTGCGCTCGGGAATCCTGGAGCAGACGGGCGCCACGGCAGCCGTCCTGCAGAGTGACACGATGGATCACTATCGAACCTTCCACATGCTGGAGCGCCTGCTGCACGCACCGCCCAAGCTGCTGCACCAGCTCATCTTCCAGATCCCACCCTCCCGACAAGCGCTGCTCATTGAGAGGTGGGGATGCCAGCCACTCTGGCCACATACCCATTTTGCAGACTGAAACTGAGGCCCAGGAAGGGCCGGGACTCACCCGGGCCCCGAGGAAGTTGAGAGCACAAGGGGCCAAGCCCAGGCTCTGCCAGCCCCCCTATCCCCCTCCTTTGTGGGACGTCAGTCGTGTCCTCTGCCTCCACGCAGGTACTACGCCTTTGATGAGGCCTTCGTGCGGGAGGTCCTGGGCAAGAAGCTGTCCAAGGGCACCAAGAAAGACCTGGATGACATCAGCACCAAAACTGGCATTACCCTTAAAAGCTGCCGAAGACAGGTGGGCGCTGCAGCCTCCCCCTCACCAACACAGCATTCCATCTACAGTCCGCCCCTTCCCTCCACCCTATGGCCGCTGTCCCAACTCCAACCTCCTCCTCCACTTCTGATGGCGGCAGCAGCTTCAGACCCAGCCTCCTCTCCCCCGTTTTTGTCTCTCAAAACAACCCCCTGCTCTTCAGCCAGAGTGACCTTTCCGAACCCCAGGTCGGACCATAGCTCTTTTCTGCCCATAAACTTTCATTGGCTCCTACTCCCTTCTGGAGAGTAGCCACACTCTGGCCTTGCCCTTCATCCTCTCCTGTGATCTGGTCCCTGCCGGCCTCTAGGCTTGCATTTCCCCAGTGTCCAGCTTTCTTTTGCTTGTGCTGCTCCTACCTGGAGGGTCCAGTTCTGGGCCATGTCTACTTGAAATCCAAGGCAGAGTCAGGTGCCACCTTCTTCACAAGCTTTCTGGTGAAGTAACGCTTCTTCTGGAACTTTAGTGTCTCCTGTGAACTCCCTGTATACAGCTTAGCATTTGGCCCATTTGTTACTTTCTGGGCCTTAGCCAGGAGGGAGAGTTCCAGCAGCAGCTGGAGAAGACCTGGAGAGCGTGGTGCTAAAAAGTAGTGAATTCAGTGGTAGGAGTTGAGTAAACGTTTATCTGAGATGGCAAAAAGCTCAGCAAATAGACATTTGTTGAGTTGATAACTTCTTGAAGCATCTGTTGACAGAATAGAGATGTGAGGGATGGTGCTCAATAAACAATTTATTGGGTGAGCAACCTCTGACCAGGCCTTGCTCCCCTAACTTCCCTGCAGTTCGACAACTTTAAACGCGTCTTCAAGGTGGTGGAGGAAATGCGGGGCTCCCTGGTCGATAACATCCAGCAGCACTTCCTTCTCTCGGACCGGTTGGCCAGGTGAGAGACGGGGCGAGGAGCCGTTTATCTCCCCCCCCCAACCCCCCCATTCTGCGCAGTCCTTCCCTGAGGCCTGAGTCTGGTCCATTTCCCCTTCCCCCCAACCCACTTGGCTGTGTGAGGGGATGGTTATCTCATTCCTGGACTGTAAATTGGATCAGACTGGCCTGGGTTCAGATCCCATCCGGCCATTCATCCGTTGAGGTGTCCCCTGTGAAGCGAAGGGCACAGCGAATGGTAACTGTGCCCCCTGTGGTCTCCCGCTGTATCCGTCAGGAGAGCTGGTTTGAAACGTTTTCACAGATAAGGCCCAGAGAGAGGCGACACGAAACATGTCACACAGGGAGTTAGGCCAGAGCGCAGGTGCCTGGCAGATGTTGCAGGTGGGAGCTGCTTGCTCAGAAGGAATGCCCGGCTCTTACAGGTCTCCTTTGCCCTCCCTGCAGAGACTATGCGGCTATCGTCTTTTTTGCCAACAACCGCTTTGAGACAGGGAAGAAAAAACTGCAGTATCTGAGCTTTGGTGACTTTGCCTTCTGTGCTGAGCTCATGATCCAGAACTGGACCCTTGGAGCCGTCGGTGAGGCCCCCACTGACCCAGGTGCCTGGACACCTCCCCACCCTCTCAGGGCCTGCTACCCCTGCAGGCCCCTAGTTCCCAGCATCCTTTCTTCTTCAGGGCTCCTCCCCAGCCATCTCTGCTCATAGTCCCGTGTCCCCATACACACCTTGTCTGCAGACAAAGAGCCCACTACTTCTCTGTGGTCCAGGGCAAAGCATTCCACCTCCCTGACACTCTGTTTTCTCTCTGTCTTATGGGGGTGCGATGTGGTGGGTGAGGAAGGCTTGGGTTATCACAGGAGGGCATTTTGTTGTGCCCCCCCCCCAACTCCCTTCCTGGGCCTTACTCAGACTCCCAGGTGGATGACATGGATGTGGACTTAGACAAAGAGTTTCTCCAGGATTTGAAGGAGCTCAAAGTGCTGGTGGCTGACAAGGACCTTCTGGATCTGCATAAGAGGTGACTCGGGGGGATGTCCGCAGGGTGGGGCCTGAAGTGGGGAGCCCAGGCAGCTCTAGGCTTGACCTTGTCTTGTCTTCCTGCAGCCTGGTGTGCACTGCCCTCCGGGGAAAGCTCAGTGTCTTCTCTGAGATGGAAGCCAACTTCAAGGTCTGTGGCCCAAGCCAGCCTATGTCCCTTGGGTATCTTCAGCCTCCAGTGCACTGTCCCACCTGGTGACTCTGTTCATGCCCTAGGTTGACCAGCAGGTGGCGCTGTGGCTCCCTCTGCCCATCTGTGCTGGGGGAGCCAGCTCCTAAACATTGGGGAGTTGATTGAGGGAGGTGGATAGATTTGAAGGGCCTGCCCCTCCCCCAGCCTCTGGGGCAGAAGGCAGAACTCCCAGGCTCCCTGCCCCACAGAACCTATCCCGGGGGCTGGTGAATGTGGCTGCCAAGCTGACCCACAATAAGGACGTCAGAGATCTATTTGTGGACCTGGTGGAGAAGGTGAGCTGCCCACTGTCCACTCGTCCCCGACCTGGCCTGTCTCTGAGCTGTACCAGTGCTAGATGTTCCCTTGGGCCCACAGTTCGTGGAGCCCTGCCGCTCTGACCACTGGCCGTTGAACGATGTGCGTCTGTTCTTGAACCAGTATTCGGCATCGGTGCACTCGCTGGATGGCTTCCGGTGAGTTCCCCCGGCCTCCTGTTCAGCGTGGCCCTGCCCCAGCCAGCCTCCTGCCAGGGCCTGGCGCCCCGCAGACTCAGGGTTCCCTGTTCTGCCCTGGGGTGAATGTCTTTGTGGACCAGCGTCCTGGCTTCACCTCTAAGAAGCTGTGCCTTAACCTAGGGCAGATGCCTTGATCTCTCCATGCCTCAGTTTCCTCACATGTAAGCTGGGGGTGATATGGTGAGGGTCATAGATATTGTGAGGATTAAAGAGTGAAGGTATGTAGAGCACTTAGAGCAGGGCCGTGACACGGTGGGTTGTGGTAAACCTCGGCCATTGCTGTCACCGTTATCATTGCAGGCACCAGGCCCTCTGGGACCGCTACATGGGCACCCTCCGTGGATGCCTCCTGCGCCTCTATCATGACTAAGGCCCTTCCCACCACTCTGCTCACACTGACAATAAAGTTGCCATGACTTTGGAGGAGCCTGTGCATGGGTAAACATAGGGTCCGCGTGTGGAGGGTGTATACGCGTATGTATCTAAGTGTCAGGTGTATGAGGACCTGTGTGTACACTGGCTGTGCAGGGACTAGGATGTGTCCAGGAATGGTGTCTATGCTCTCCCTCTCCATTTCCCCACCCAGCGGAGTCGACGGAGAATACAGAATCTTTGTTTATTCAGCCCATAGCAAGAGGATTGGGAGGACAGGAGAAGATTTTGGGGGGTGGCCAGCAAGCACGCAGCAGGCATAGCAGGCGAGAGCGAGGGGCGGGCTCAGGGAGGGCAGGAGACCTTCTTAGCTGGTTGACCCACTCGGGCAGTAATCGGGTACTTGGTGATACCACAGGCATTACTCCCTCGGTGCAGCCGGAAGTAACCCTAGGAAGTCAGAGGACATTAGGGCAGGGCCAGAAGGCGGGGAAAGGCCTGCCCTGTCCTGTCCCAATATCACACTCACCTTCTCACCCCAGTTGGCCCCCCAGGAGTTCTTCAGGATCCAGTATGGGGTGGAGTGACGATGAGAATGGCTTGAGACGTCCTTTGCCTGCCTCCCCTCCACCGACTTGGTCTTACCAAAACCCACCAGCAGGACAACGTGGTCCACATATCGAGGGTCACAGGTGGTTGGTGTGGCCTTGATCACACCCTTCTGGTATTGCTGCAGGGGCAGGGGCAGAGGGGCTGAGTCTGGGGCCACATCCCCTATATGTTCTCCCCACCCTTCTCTTCCCTATCCTACCTGCAGTAGCTTCTTGTTGATGGTCACAGTGATGGGGCCCTCAGTGGCCAGGTACCGGGCAATTCCTGGGGGTAGAGGTGCCATCAGGCCATACCTTCTCCGTTCCCCCTGCTCTCAGCTCATGGTTGTCTCCATCTCTCTCCCTCCCACCCCCATTCCTCCATCTCTGTCTGTAGCCCCATCTGTCTGCCTCTGTCCTGGTTTGTCTGTCCCTGTCATCCCTCCTCCCCCCACCCACATCCGCCTGGGTCTCCACCCTGCCCTCACTCTGCTCGTTGTCCGACAGCATGATGAAATCCTGGATCCAGGCCACCTTTTTGTGCTTCTTAGCCTGGCACTTGGTTCTCACCGCCCCCTGGAATGGGTAGTCCTTTTCGCTAGCCAGGCCACCTGGAAGTAAGCAAGGCCAGAGACTCAGCTCCAGAACATCCCCCGCCCCCTTAAGCCCTCCAGCAAGGCTGGCACTCACTGTTGTTGAGGACAGTTATGAATGCATCCCAGATGAAGCCACCCCTGCAGCCATCCCCACAGCGGCCACAGTCAAGTAGTTCTAGTTCAAGAAGGGACAGTGTGGGTGACTGATCCCCAGGCCCCATGCCCCCCCGGCACACATGCCACCTCTCCCAGCCGTACCCTGCACAGAGACTTCCACAGACTGACTGTGTTTAATGCCCCACTGGGCTTCGATGTTGCCCGCAGCCGCCATAGCCCAGCAGCACAAGCAGGTTTGCTAGTGGAGAAAGGAGTGGGAGCTGGTAAGGGATCTGGGCTTTGCCCCGGCCCCTCTTGCTCCCACCGCTGGGGCTGGACCGAGCCAGGCTTTGTGAGGCAGATACCTGGTCCTTGACAGATGAGATGATCCCGGGTGCCTTCCGCCAGTCACAGGTGGAAGGCACGGACCCCTCCCACTCATCAGATCCGACCTTTCTGTCCATATCGGGGACCCTTCCAGCTGCCCTCTGATTTCCATGCAGCTGGTCAAACTCCTCCTCTGGGGGGAAGATGGGACCAGGATCATAGTGTTGACCCCCCCTCCCCATATTCTGCTTCTCCCGCCTGCCCCAGCCATCCACATCCTTGACATTTGAGTCCCCATAGTACCCTGAGGGACGCAAAGGCAAGGACGCTGAGGCACAGAGAGACCCAGTTCCTTGCTGCAGTGCATCTGCTCTCAGCCTTGAGCTGAGCTGGGACGGAGGCCTCTGGAATACCTGTTCCTGCCCTCAGTGATTTGGGACAAGCATCCAGGCCTCTGGTCCTCAGGGTCCTTCTCCAGGAAATGAATGCCCAAGGTCCACCCTGTCCATCTGCCAGTATCCCTGGACAAGCTCTGCTTCCCCACCCAGTACCTGTAAGGTCACTGAATGCAGTCACCCCAAACTCGGCTGTGCCCAAGTCCTCCTCCTGCAGCCGCTGAGCCTGGGCCAGGTTTCGGGCAAAGATATCCAAGCGGTGAGCATGCTCTGGACCAAAAGACAGTCTTCCTAGGCTGGCTCCCAAGCCCTTGGGGGCAGGAAGTGGCCACCTGTTGGGTGTCCTCCCACCCACCCTCGCCTAGATGAGCACTGGCTTCTTTCCTGTGGCCCCTGCCAGCCCCGCTGCAGATGATCTGGGCCAAGGAAGTGGCTCCCAGCCCACTAGGGTGGGTTTTCCCAAGAGACGGGAAGGGGCATCACTGCCCACCTGGGGGAAGCCAAGTAAAGGGTCTGAAGGCAGAGTGATTCAGAGAAAGGGTGGGTGGTTGGCGGGCTTCCTGCCGCCAGGTCACCATCTTCACACGTCTGGCCACAGGTCTGGGGCTGGAACATGGCAGGGGTGGGGGAGAGTGGAGTACAGGCCCGCGACAGGCGGAAAGGCACCCACAGATTATCCCCCTCAGGGAGATGAGACCAGAGAGAGGGCAGGAACAGAGCCAGCAACTCGGTGGAGAGGGAGCCCCAACTTGAGGACAAAATGGGAATCTAGGTATTTGCTGAGTGAGCCCGTGACCAGGTGGTGGTTTCCTGCTCGCTGCCAGAGTCGCAGGAAAGTGGCTGTGGAGCTGAAGGACCTCTGGGCAGACCCTCAACAGCCACCCCCTTCCTCCAGGTTCACAGCAAAGAATACCGTGTTCAACGCATAGCAGTGACATGTGCTTTCAGGCAACGGGGTTCGCCTCAAGCCCATTGCCCACCCAGGGCCTGATTTCATCATGGATTAAGTGGGAGGAGTGGAGTTGGACCAGAGATGAAGGGGTCCCATGATACCTGCTGGGTTGGAGTAACTTCGGTTATACTGGATCTGGAACAAGGTGAAGACCTCTTTCAGCTCCAGTGGCCCCACACCTGGGTTCTGGAAGGAACCAAAGATGGTGGGGGAGGAGTCCTTGCTGGGACTGAGCTAGGGGATCAGCCAGTTAATCTGCTCTGTCTTCCCAGGTGAACTTTGGCATATCAGTCACCTCTCCAGCCTCAGTTGCTCCCTCTGAGAAATGGGAATAAGTCCATTGTTTCTGAAGGGGTGAGCCCCATGCATGGGGCTTGCAGGAGGAAGGGCTTGGGGAGCAGGTTGCAGACACTTACCTGGATTCTGAGGGAGTCCTTGATGCCTTGGGCTAGACCTGCCACCAACAGGACCAGGAAGCAGGAGAGATGGATACTTAGTGCCATGTTGGTGTAGACCAGAGTGCTGGGGACAGGAAACTAAGACCAAGCTGGAGGAATTGGGGGGCGGAGCTGTAGAAACCACTAAGGGGAAACCAGGCTGGGAGGGTGAGGTGGACCCCTCAAGCAAGAGGCATTGAGGCTTTTATCTCTACAAGGCCCTCTACCTGTCTACTCGCCCCCCTTTTTTTTCTTTTTTAATTTTTTAAAATATATTTTTATTGATTTTAGAGAGGAAGGGAGAGAGAGAGGAAAAAAACATCAACAATGAGAGAGAATCATTGATTGGCTGCCTCCACACACTCCCTACTGGGGATGGAGCCCGCAACCCAGGCATGTGCCCTTGATCAGAATCAGACCCAGGACCCTTCAGTCCAAAGGACAATGCTCTATCCACTGAGCCAAACCAGCTAGGGCACACTTTTTTCTTATTCCACAGTGGCTCTCAGCCCGCCCTATTTTGGGCAGTTCTTAGATGGATCCGTCCTTAAGGAGACAGGTCGTGAGAGGGCAGTGACAAAGCCATCAGCTCTGTGAAGGGTAGGCCCAGGGGACTGTGGGAGCCACAGGCCCCTGAAAACTGGGTGTGGAGAGAGGGTGGTCAGTGGCCCCTGAGAAAACACTTGCTCATCCTACAAAGCTTCATCCGCTCAAGGGTCACCTCCAAGAAGCCTTCCCTGGTCTCATCCTCTAATGTCACCTACAGTCCCTTGTGCCCCTGCCATGCCTGAGCCCACATGCGTCTTCCTTCCAATCACACCAGAGGTGTCTAAGGCGCCTGTGTCCACAGCGTCCAGGATGTGGCTCGGCTCAGAGCAGGCTGGGTGGGTGGTGTTGTTGACTGAATCATTTGTTGTCATGTTGTTTCCCATGGGTTTTAAACAGGAAAGTGCAAGTGGTAGGAGTGTGTCCAGGGGACAGCAAGTAGCAGCTCCTGCCTCCTTTTGATCTTCATTCCTGTCAATCTGAGTGGGGATGTGGGAGCAGAAAGACAGGAGGGCTGGCATCTCAGATAGAGCAAGGCCAAGGCCTGTGAAGTCAAGTGCTGGGGAGGGCTGCTGACACCTGTCACTGCTGCCTCGGTTCGAAGGGGTCCTTAGGCTGGGGCTCTCCCCTATGAGCCTCCAGGCAGGAAACCAGTGCCCAAGACCAGAGATGGCGGAGAGAACTGGTTTTCGAGGGACTCCATAGTGATGGGAGAGAGGGAGCAGGAGGAGGGCTCTGTTCATTTATTTGTGTGCCTCACTACCTCATTTTTTAAAAATATTTTTTATTGATTTTTTACAGAGGGGAAGGTAGAGGGATAGAGAGAGTCAGAAACATCGGTGAGATGAGAGAGAAACATCAGCTGCCTCCTGCACACTCCCTACTGGGGATGTGCCTGCAACCAAGATACATGCCCTTGACCGGAACCAAACCTGGGACCCTTGAGTCCGCAGGCTGACGCTCTATCCACAGAGCCAAACGGGTTAGGGCCCACTACCTCATTTTTTCATTCATTAGGAACCTGCCCCATGTTGCTGCACCACCCTCACTCCCACTCCAGACAGTAAGCTAAGGACTGCTCTATTTGGGAAAGAGCCATGCTGTCTTTATTAAAATTCAGTAGACAGACCATCCCTAGAGGGGCACCTGGCTGCGTGGTTGTGGACCCCAGTCATATACCCCAAGCTAGTCTTGGATTGTGTGTGACCTATGATTAAGGCCCCATGTGTCAGCCTCAGGGCTAGAGGTCCCAGTGGGCATAAAAGGGGATGAAATAAAATCTGTCTCTGTGGTGGTGGGTTTTGTGGAAACTTGGGGGAGGAGAGACTGGGGATGTGGAGCTGGGTGACCTTCCTCATTGAGCCACTTCTTCCCGCCATTGAATGTGAGCCCCACCAGGCCAGATTTTAGTGTTTTGTTTTTTTTATTGGTGCTGTGTCCCTGGTACCTAACACAGAGCCTGGTCAATGGTGGCCACACAGTGAACATTTGTTGAATGAATAAATGAATGAATGAACGAACGAACTTCCCCGCTCGCTCACACTCATCCTGCAGCTCCTGGCTGGCATCCAGTGAGGGCTGGGGCAGGGGCCTCAAGGGCTCACTGCCTGGGAGGAACTCCTGACTTGGTAGGAGACAGACATCAACAAGATGAGGCTTTGTGTCCCAGTGCAAAAGGGCTGAAGGCGGGAAAGTTGTTAGGGTCTTAGAGGTCAGAAGACAGCTTTGAGCTGCAAGTGTACTCAGGCTTAATAATGCAGATGGAGGTTTGGGTCCAAGTTCGAGACGTCAACTGTGCAGCCAGCCATTCCCCTCTGCACCTCTGTTCCTCATCTGTAAGTGGCAGTGACAGTTCCTTGGACTGGACTGACACTGTGGAGCACCTTCCACACTGGCTGGCACAGAGCAGGTTTTCAAATGGTGGCTCCTTCATGCTCTACTGTGGGGCAAGGAGCCCAGAGTCTTGTTTTTTTTTGTTTGTTTTTTCTTTTTTCGTTTGTTGTTGTTTTTTTTGTTGTGTTTTTTTTTTGAGGAGACAGACAGTTTTTATTGCTGGCCTGCCCGGCGGAGCTTAGCTGGCCTCCATCCAGAGTTTCTTCCTGCTTTGGGGCTCTTCGGGCTCCACTCTGAGCTGGAGTCCGAGCCCCCATCGAAGGCAGAGATGGTGCTGCCCTTGGCATTGGTGTAGAGGCTGTTGTCTAAGGAGGGGTAGTTGGTCTGCAGTTGGGTGCTCGACCTCGCTTTCTCCAGTGCACGGACTTGCTGCTCCAGAAGGGCATTCTGCCGCTTGAGGTCATCAATATCTTGCTGGTGTGTGTGGTTTTTCCTTCGCATATACTGGATATACTCTGTGGCTTTGTCTAGGATTTGGGCCGGGGATGCCTTCTCTCCTTGGAGTGATGGGACCAAGTCCCGCAAACTGTGAAAGCTGTCTTTGATGTGGTCCCTACGCTTTCGTTCCAGTGCATTATGATGAGCCCGTTTGTCAGCGACAGCGTCGCTCTCCACCTCAATGTCATCGTTATCGCTCATTTCCTACGGCCCAGGGAGCCGCCATTGCAGCAGCGCCAGGGAAGGGGAAAGGGTGGAGGGGAGGGGGAAGCCACCGACAACAAGCAAGTCCCCCCACACACTCACTCACTTATTTGCTCTTTCACACACTCACACGCACACACACAACACGGGCGAGAACCACCTCCTCACTCTGTTGTTTTTTTTTAATATATTTTATTGATTTTTTTTACAGAGAGGAAGGGAGAGTTAGAAACATCGATGAGAGAGAAACATTGATCAGCTGCCTCTTGCACCCCCCCACTGGGGATGTGCCTGCAACAAAGGTACATATCCTTGACCTGGATTGAACCTGGGACCCTTCAGTCCGCAGGCTGATGCTCTATCCTCTGAGCCAAACCGGTTAGGGCGTTTGTTGTTGTTTTTATGTTTTATTAGATCCCAGAGTCTTGGAGTCAGAAGGACTTGTGTTCTAATCCTGTCCTTAGCACTCTGTGCCTGGACAAATCTCAGCCTCTCACCTGTGAGATGGGATGATAATGGTGCCCCTTCCCTGGATTGGCAGGAGGGTACATGCTGATACCTGGAATGGCTAGATCTTGATAACCCAGCGCTAACATTTTATTACTACTTAAATAAATAATTGCTGTTTTATGTAATTCACATACCATAAAATTTACCCTTGTAAATTATATAATTCAGTGGTTTTTAGTGTATCTATATAATTGTGTAGTCAACACCACAACCTAATTTCAGAGCATTCTCATCATCCTCAAAGAAACCCACAACTGCTGGCAGTCATTCCCCGTTGCCTTTTCCCCTGGCAAACACTAATCTAGTTTGTCTCCCAGATTTGCCTATTCTGGCTGTCACATCAACAGAACATGTGGCCTTTTATGTCTGGCTTCTTTCTCCTGGTGTAATCTTTTCAGAATTCGTCCATGTGGTAGCACATATCAGTCCTTCATTCCTTTTTATGGCTGAATAATATTCTATCACTTTTTATCCATTCACATACATTTTCTTTATCCATTTGTAAGTTGATGGAAACTAAACTGTTTCTACGTTTTAGTTCTTCTGAATAGTGTTGCTGTGAACTAGGTGCACGGACTGTTTTGTGTGGACGTGTCTCAGGTCCCCTGGGTATATTCCTAGGAGTGAAACTGCTGCGCCATGTAACATTTTGAGGATCTGCCATCATTTTTCCAAGGGGGTGCCGACACTTACATTCCCAGCCACGCCGTATGAGGGCTCCAGTTCTCCATGTGCTCATCAACACTTGTTAATGTCTGTCTTTTGGTTTTAAACAGCTATTATTTTTAGCCACCTCACCCAAGCAGCTGGGAAGGATATGGGGCGGGAGAGACACTCTCCAGTTCACCCTGAACCCAGGGCTCACCTCGGGGACCCTTCCTGGTCACGTCCCCTCCTGGGCACACCCTCCTGGGCAGGGCTGCGTTCGGGGAGATCGCGAGGATAAAGCGGGGCGGCCAAGGGAAGGGAGGGCTCCGCAGTTCCCGCACGTGGAGCGCCCCGAGGCCGGGGATCCCTGGACACGCGGCCTTTCCCGTCTGGCTCCGCCCTAAGACGTGGGCAGCGAGGCCCCGCCCCTTCCTGGGAGCCCGCTCCGCCCCAGCCCCGCCCTCAAAGGCGCTCCCCCCACCTGGGGAGGGAGGAGGCGGAAACCCAGGCTACACGTGGGGGGGCGGGGGGGCCGAGAGGGCGCTGGCGCAAGACCCTGGCGTCTTGCACGCCCCGGTGTGGTCCTGCCAGCCTTTGCAGGGGCTTCCATTCATTCTGGGCCAAAGGGGAGCTGCAGCCCCCTCCCCCCCCCACACGGCCCTGGGCACGGAGGGGAGAGGCGACAGAGATGAACAGATCAGGGCCTGGGAGCGTTTCGCCCTCGAGCGAGCGTTCGGGACCCGGAGGAAGTGTTGGCGTTTCCAGGATGGTGGTCGGGGTCACAGGATAACCTTTCAGAGGGTCTAGGTTGAGTCCTGGCGGTTCCAGCAGGGGGTTGGGGTTCAGTGCCCAGGATGACATTCCGGGAGGCGCAGTCGGGGTGCCCGACGTGAAGATGTGGGTGGTGCGGGATGGAATGCTGGAGGCGCAGTAGACGTTCCGGGGTGCACACCGTGAGGCCTGGGGGCTGCCTGCCTGCCCGGGGGGCTGGGGCCGGGCATCAGGATCGGTGCCCCGGACCTCGCTAGGTCCCAGGGGAAGATACCTTGGCCCGGGGCCCGGAGGCGGCTCCGGGCGGCGCCGCGGGGGACCGGGTGGGGGCCTGCGGCTGGCCAAGGGCGGAGAAGCGGGGGGTCGGGGTTCCTCCCCCTGGCGCGGGCTCAGGAATCCGCCGAGGGGCGGGCGGAGGCGCCGGGGTGGGCCGCGCCGCGGCGGGCGGGCGGGCGGGCGGGGGGCGCTTCCTGGGGCCGCGCGTCCAGGGAGCTGCGCCGTCGGCCCGTCCGTCCGCCCGCAGGCACTGCCGGAGCCAGCCGAGCCGCCGGAGCCGTGGGCCGCGGGGGCGCCGCGGGCCAAGTGAGTGGCGGGCCGTGGGGGAGGGCGCGAGCCGCCGGTTCGGCCCAGGCGCGTCAGCGAGAGCGAGGCCCACGCTCCTCCGCCCGCGCCGCTTTGGGACCGGGCGGGGGCGGGGCGGCCTGGGCGGTGGGCCCGGCCCCGGCCCGCGCGAGGGGTCGGCTGCGCGAGGAGGTCGCTCCCTCCCTGGGGAGCGCCGGGGTCCTACGTGCGGTCCCGAGAGCGAGGCGGCGGGGCCAGGGCTGGGAATGGGGCGCCGGGGCAGAGGCGCTGACCCCTGTCCACCACCTCCGCCCAGGATGCTCCCCTTCGCCTCCTGCCTCCCCGGCTCTCTGCTGCTCTGGGCGCTGCTGCTGCTGCTCTTGGGGGCAGCGTCTCCCCAGGATTCGGAGGAGCCCGACAGCTACACGGTGGGGACCGCGGGGCCACTGGCCTCGGATGGGATGGGCAGGGACACAGACCAGGATCTGGGGGACTGCTGTTGGGGAAGAGCCTCCTCTCCGCTGGTTGGTGGAGCAGCCGGGCCATTGTTTGGAGCAGTCCCGGGAGGGTGGTTAGGCTCAGGACCCTGACCTTGGCCTGGTCAGTGGAGGGGACAGGGGATGAACACTGGCTACCGCTGGTCCCCTTGTAGGAATGCACAGATGGCTATGAGTGGGACCCTGACAGCCAGCACTGCCGGGGTGAGTGTGCCTGGGGGACCGACCCACCCCCAGGAACCGGGGAAGGGTTTGCAACCCCAGCTCCAAGGGCTGCAGCAGGAGGCCAGTGGCCTGTCCTCTGCCCTGCTCTGTTATGCCAAGGCCAGCTCTGGTTCTTTGGGGGCCAGCTCAGCTAGGGGTGGGGAAGCCATCCAGGCCCCTCCTTCTCAGAGAAACTCAGGACACCCTGCCCCCACCTCTCAGCTAGCAGGAGAGCAACAGGACGCTGCCCTGAGGGGCACCTTCTGAAAGCACTCTCCTGCTCAGCTGTGCCCCATCACTTCCCAGTCTGCGGAGGGCAGTGTCTGCGGGGGGTGGGTAAGGAGGCCGGCACCTCACTGTTGGGCTGAGCCAGGGCCAGAACTTTGAGGAGGGCTAGACTTGTAGGGACAAAAGAGTGGAGGTGACTGTGGGAAGGCCCTGGCAGGCCCTGGGGAGGGGTCCTGGGCAGGCAGCCTTAGCGAGCTGAGTGGAGAGGGAAGGCCCTGCCGGGGTCACAAAGCTTAGAGAAGGCCAAGCTGGGCTGTTGCCTCCCACCCCCTCCACGGCCAGCCCAGGAAACTGGCTGTGCCCAGCAGGCCCCTCTCTGCAGATGTCAACGAGTGCCTGACCATCCCCGAGGCCTGCAAGGGGGAAATGAAATGCATCAACCACTACGGGGGCTACTTGTGCCTGCCCCGCTCAGCTGCCGTCATCAACGACCTGCATGGCGAGGGACCACCACCACCAGTGCCCCCTGCTCAACACCCCAACCCCTGCCCACCAGGCTACGAGCCTGACGAGCAGGAGAGCTGTGTGGGTAAGAGTCACCCTGGCATGGAGGCCTCCAGTCCTCTTACCAAGTGTCTGACCCTCATCTTAACAGCTCAGACCTCTTGTTCCTCCCTTGCTCAAAAGCCTCCTCAGAGTCCCTGGAACAACACCTGGACCCTCACCCAGACCCTCACTTTGGATGGGGTCTGCCACAGATGGCCCCAGCTCCTGTCCCTCTACCCTAGCCAGCCTGGGGGACCCTCCCCTCGCTGCTCAGACACAGTGCAAGCGCTCTGCCTTATAGCCTCTGTCCCCTTTCCCCCTTTCCAATCGGGCCCCATCCCTGGGCACCATGGGCCTTGGAGGGAAGGCTCTGGAATCAGTGCTCCTAGGAGCATGGACAGGGCCTTGCTTCCTGTGCTTCCCTGGCATGGGCTCTCACAGGTTAGGGGTGCCTTTCCTGCTGTCTCCCAGGCCGGTGGGCTGTTATTTGTGCTGTTGGGAGGGTCTGAGCCATGTGTCCCTGTTTTGGGGTACATCACCCCCATGCCATGTGAGCGGTTTCTGGCCTGTGTGTCCTCCGACATTGTGGTGTCTGTCATGAGGGGTGGTGCAGGGGCTCCCAGGCAGGGGCTGAGTGGTGTCTCCTGCAGACGTGGACGAGTGTGCCCAGGGCCTGCACGACTGCCGCCCCAGCCAGGACTGCCACAACCTGCCCGGCTCCTACCAGTGCACCTGCCCCGATGGCTACCGCAAGATTGGACCTGAGTGTGTGGGTGAGTCCAGGAGTGGCCTTGCTCGTTTCTGCTCGGTGCCCCTGGCCTGACTCTTACCCCAGCACCTGACCCCCATCCCCACCCACCTCCAGGCCCCTGCCACCTCTGTCACCAGACACAGCATAGCATGGGTGTGTGTGTGAGTCCTGCCTGATCTGGCCCAGCCCAGCGCCCAGACACAGACAAGGCTGTGGGTGGCGAGGCTTTAGCTCCCAGCCAGCTTGAGTCCTACCTGACTTCTGCCCCTGCCTTCCACCCCAGACATAGACGAGTGCCGCTACCGCTACTGCCAGCACCGCTGCGTGAACCTGCCCGGCTCCTTCCGCTGCCAGTGCGAGCCCGGCTTCCAGCTGGGGCCCAACAACCGCTCCTGTGTGGGTGAGGCTGGGCTGGGCCAGGCTCTGGGTCCTGGCGGGTGATGTGGGGTGGGGAGCCAGGTCCCTTCCTGACCAGACCAGGTGAGCAGGTGAAATGGGGGCTCTGGGCTGCTCCTTGGCATTCACGCCTTCCATTTCTCTGGCACCCCTAGATGTGAATGAATGTGACATGGGGGCGCCATGCGAGCAGCGCTGTTTCAACTCCTACGGGACCTTCCTGTGTCGCTGCCATCAGGGCTACGAGCTGCACCGGGACGGCTTCTCCTGCAGTGGTGAGAGCTCCACCCCTCCAAGTGTTCCTCCATCGGCCCCCCTGCGTCATGCTGTGCCTCCTGCCGCACGGTCCTCCACTCGATGCCTCCATGTCAGGTTCATGCTGCACCCACGTACCTACCAAATACTCCCCCCCAGCTGGTTGCATTGCAGGGCTCCTGCAGACCTGCCCACCAGGACTCCCAGCCTGGTAGGGAAGGCATAGAGGGGAGCAGTCAGGCCAGTGGGCAGACTGAGTGAGGGTGTAAGTGGTCTCCCCCCTTGTAGTCAGGCTGACTTGCATTAGAATCCTCTAGAGCCGTTTATTCACCTGTAAAATGGGTTGTCTTGAGAACTAAGTGGGAAAATGACAGGCTTCATCGAGTCCCAAGCAGCAACACTTGAAAGTGGATGCCATTTATCCAGAACTTTCCCTGTGCAGGGCACTCCCCTTATATGCTTGACTTGATTTAATCCTGACAGCAATCCTATGAGGTAAGTATAATTTTTTTTTCCTTTCTCTGCAAAATGAAGACATTATCTCCTTCCAGGTTTGTTGAGAACCTTAGAAGAAAAGAATAAGCATAAAGTCCTTCAACAAAGAGGGGTTAAGTGACTTGCCCGGGGTCATACAATTAGGGGGAGATGGGGCCAGGTCCCCGCCCCGACTTCTCATTCCATGTCAACTGGCCGCATACCCTGACATATTGTGCTTTGCTGCCCAGTAGGGCCCCATCGGTACCTGGCTCCGGGCTACGCAGCCTGAGGGAAACCCGAGTAGAAAACCTGGCTCCTGCCTGTGCAGACCACAGTGGCAGGAGGTGACTGGGGTGGTTGTGGGTCACAGGAACTGGGCAAGTTACTGCAAACCAGAGCCGACTGGGCCCTCAAGGCTCAGCTAGTCTCACTCATTTTATTGACGGGGAAACTGAGGTTTCCAAAACTCAGCAGGAATGAAACCAAGCCTCTAGTGCTTTCGTTCAGTTTCCTCTTCCAGTCCGGGAGCTGGGTGTCTGGCAGACCTCTCTTTGAATTCTCTGTGCCCCTGGTCTGCTTGCATGGCTGCCTCATCCCCCTCTGTCTTCCCACACGGGACCTAACGTGGGGCTGGGCTCTCTCTGTAAACGTTTGTGGGACTGAACTGAGAGAATTGGCCTTGGTCAGAGCCCTCATCTCCCTTCTCCCGCAGATATTGATGAGTGCAGCTACTCGAGTTACCTCTGCCAGTACCGCTGCGTCAATGAGCCGGGTCGCTTCTCCTGCCACTGCCCACAGGGCTACCAGCTGCTGGCCACGCGCCTCTGCCAAGGTACAGGTTGCCCAGGTGGAGTGGGCAGGGTGCTGTCAGGGGTTATTGGCCTGATGTCCAGGTTCCAGCCCCTCTCCCCTGGCACAGACATTGACGAGTGTGAGTCCGGTGCACACCAGTGCTCTGAGGCCCAAACCTGTATCAACTTCTACGGGGGCTACCGCTGTGTGGACACCAACCGCTGCGTGGAGCCCTACGTGCAGGTGTCGGACAAGTGAGTCAACTCGAGGCCACCCCCTCCACACACAGTACAGCTCCCTTTGGGCCCTGCAGCTGGCCGGCCTCTCTTAGGGCTGGCAAGTGCCCCAGGGGTTGCTGGGAGTCGCAGTCCTGCATGACAACCATGCGCACTAATTTTGGGGGGGGCCCAATTTGGGGAATGGGCTAGGACCTCATTCGTACCCCCTTCCCGTGGGCCCTAGTCGCTGCCTCTGCCCAGCCTCCAATCCCCTGTGCCGCGAGCAGCCCTCCTCCATCGTGCACCGCTACATGAGCATCACCTCGGAGCGGAGCGTGCCCGCCGACGTGTTCCAGATCCAAGCCACCTCCGTCTACCCCGGCGCCTACAATGCCTTTCAGATCCGTGCTGGAAACTCGCAGGGGGACTTCTACATTAGGGTAAGGCTTTCCCCTACCTCTACCCCTCAAGTGACGTGCATAACCCAAAACTGAATTCCAGGAAACCTTAAATGGGAGATTCCGTTATGCCTCCATGCCCCGCCTCTTCTCAAAGTCCCGCCCCCGGGAGGCGGAGTTTCTGTAGAAAGGTAGGGCTGTTGTAAATTCCCTTGGAACAAACTAGATGGTTAAATGTACTTCTGAGGACACACCGGGGTTTGAGTTTCCGTATCTGGCCCCAATTTCTTCACCGTGAGAACAAGTGACTGACACGAGAGGACTTGCGAGGTTACAGGCAAAGTCCATGAAGGACAAGCCGGGGGGAGCCGGGCCTTAGAGAGGGGGTTGGGGCAGTGGCCTGGGTCAGAGAAGCAGCCCTGCTGGTGGAGCTGCTGGGAGGGAGGGGTCCAGGGGTGAGTAGTGAGCGGGCGCACAGGTTCGCCTGGTATCAGGCCTTCTTTTCTTTCTGAAATTGAAAGCTTTGAAGGAGAAGGCTTGCTCCAGGTCACCAAAGGCCTCGCCACTCCCCAAGTCTCTCACGGGGCCCTGAGTTACAGCCCTGAGTTACCTGGCTAGACAGAAGGACTAGCTGGAAAGGGCAGGAAGAGCACCAGTGAGAGATTTCTGAGGGCAGGAGCCAGGCGCAGGGGATGAGATGTCAAGGTGTCATGGAGTCTGATGACAGCCTGGCACCACAGCCTGGCCAGGGCTCTCCACTTCCCAGACAACTGGTTGTGGGTGCAAAACACGGGGCAGGGAGGTGATGCTGGCGGAGGGTCCTGGCACGAAGGTTGATGCAATCTACATGTCCCCCCACCCACTGTGCCCTGCAGCAAATCAACAATGTCAGCGCCATGCTGGTCCTCGCCCGGCCCGTGACGGGCCCCCGGGAGTATGTGCTGGACCTCGAGATGGTCACCATGAACTCCCTCATGAGCTACCGGGCCAGCTCTGTACTGAGACTCACCGTCTTCGTGGGGGCCTACACCTTCTGAGGAGTGGGGAGAGCCCTCAGGGAGGGGGAGGTCCCTGTAGCCAAGAGGCCGGGGCTCAGGGATGAACGTGTTCTGCTGAAAGGGAAGATGCTGTGTGAAGGGTAGAGAGAGGCAATAAAGGGAGAAAGAGGAGTCCTGGTGGCTGAGAGGGCGGGTAACACTGTAGTGAACCCCAGACCGGGGAAGGGCCAGGCTTGTGGGAGGCAGGGGTTGGCTCAGGCTGAGGGAACCCTTTGGCAGAAGGTGGGAGCTGTGTCCCCAAGGCTGGGATTGGCCTATGTACCGTGGGCATCAGCATCACCCTGAGAAGGGAAGTAACGAGGCTGCAGACTCTAGGCCCTGGCAGAAATGTGGGCTTGGCTGGTTTGCAGGGAGCCTGAGAAACCCTGCTCTCAGCAATGCCAGGAGGCCCTGGTTTCAATCCTACTTTGGCCTCAAACTATCAATTGAACAAACCCTAGTAGCTCCCTGGGACTCAGTTTTCCAGTCCATAAAATGGGGCGATTTGACTCTTAGTGCTTTTTAGACTTTTATTTTCCAAGCTGCAGAACCTTTTATGGAAAGAAGTTTTATTTGATCAGGGATCGTCTGATGACATAAACTAGATTCAAAGTTGCAGCATCTCACCAACTCCATCTCCCTGCCCGTCTCAGTGCTCCCCCAGGAAACTCCAGGCCCTGAGGAGCTCCGTTAAAACCACCTGGATATTTTACAAGGCCCTGGGCCTGCCGTCTCCTCCGTAGCCCATAAAGCTGCAAACACTGAGATTTTTATTGAAGTCCTAAGATGCTGGTTAAAGACTGGCTCGCCTAGATGATGGGTGCTGGGGTCTGTCTCGGGCCCAGCTCAGGTCAAGGGGCTGTAGCTGCAGTAGAGCTGGGACAAGGTCCTGCTCAGAGCGGGTCCCAGATTCCTGCAGGAAGAGAGAGGCTAACGAGGGTCAGGTCCTGGACCGCAGCTTTGGCCCCAGCCATTCCCTCCAGGTTCTGCCCCTTGCTCACCTCTGCAGTTGCCCACACTTGATGGTGCTCAGCAGCATCTCCTGTTCCTTGGGGGTGGCACAGGCATCATAGGCGGCCAGGAGGCTGGAGATGGGGTGGAGCATTTGACAATGGCTGACGGCTAGCCCATCTGAGCAGCTTGGGTCAAAGTCATGGGAGACAGGTAGGGAGGGGTCTGCACTGGCTAAAGGAGTCAGAACCACTTCATACTTCCTGAACCTGGCATTCAAAGCTCTGCTCCATCCCACTCACCCTCCCTTCCTGTTCTACAAGTTCTTGGCCCAGTTTTCATGGCCCCCCCCCCCCCAAGATACCTCCTCTGCTACACCAGTTGGAATGAAACCTCCCTCTTGTGGGCTCCCCCAATACCTGAAATACTGTCTGGTCCTGGCTGGCACTGTCTCCCTTACTACCCAACCTCCCCAAGGTTCAGCTGAATCTGTCCATCTTGGGGCCTGTACAGCCCTCACAGAACCAAACCCTCCGCAAAGCATTGGTTGAGCTGAAATCCATGCTGGGGGGCAGAGGCAGTGGACCCCAAGGCCTCTGTGGAGGCCTACCTGGCAGGGGTGCTGTACCGATCCACCAGGGCTGCTGCCTTCTCCCCACTCACTCCTCGAACCTGCATCAGCTGCCGGGCGAAAACCTCCCTCACAGACTGGGCCTGGGGTCGGGAGGACTGTATTAGGGGCCATCTGGGGCTGGACCACATTGAGGAGGAGCTGGGCAGAGGCAGTACCTTGTTCTTCATGGCTCCCGCGTTGAAGTCATTGAAGGTGAGGAGTGAGCAGAGAGGATTTGGGGAGGGCCCAGATCCTGATTCGGGGTCCCCTGAGGTTCCCCAGGGGCGACTGCGTAGCGTGTGACCCTGAGGGGAGAGGGGACTGAGGCCAGGCCAGAGCTCTAGGAAAAACCCCCCAGCCAGGCCTTGCCGGATCCTAGGCCCCAGTGGGAAAGGGACCCCTGCAGACATGCACCTGCTCACCTGGTAGAGTCTCTCCAGGCCCCGTGTCAAGAGGGCCAGGTAGGCAGCTGACTCCTTAATGTCCGCTGTGCGCTTCACGAAGAAGCCATCGATGACCTGGGCAAGAGGACCCAGCAGAGGGAGGTGGCTCCTGGCCCAAGCCACAGACCACAGGGTCCCTTGCTAGTCTGGCCCTGCCCCGCGAGCTCACCTGAGTGTTGGTGACGGCCTGCAGCAGCGTGCTCTCGGGAAGGCTGAGGTTGTGCGCCGAGCCATATTCCTCCACGAGGTATACTCGGCGCCCCAGGCCGCAGCGCTTTAGCCTGAACTGGGGAAGCAGAGGGGTGCGGGTGGGCGTGTCAAGGGGGTAGGAAGGGAATGTAAGGCCTGGATGCCCCTGTGCTGGGCCACCCATCATGTCATTCAGCATCCCCATGGAACCCCGATCCCACCAATTCATCTCGTCCTCCCTAGTCTTTCCGCTTGTCTCAGAGTGACCTCCACACCTTTGTTCATGCTGTTACTCTTGCGTGGAAAGCTTGTCCACCATTTTTAATGGTGCCCATTCTTCAAGCCTCCCTCAGCCTGTACGCGGTCTCTCTAATTATGGGATCAGCCCAGGAGCCAGTACCGAGAAACAGGTTCTACTTCCGGAACTTTGGGCCTTGTTATGCCAGACTGAAGGGCCTGGACACTCCAGGGGTCTTTAATACGCTCCTCAACCCAGCCAGACACCTGTGCACCTGCTGTGCCCCTGGAGGGGCAGCTCTAATGGGGTATGGCTACAGTTGTGGGAACTCTTCCTTGAGGCTACCCAGGAGTTGCCCCTGGATTCCTCGTGGCTGAGGAAACCCCAGAGCAGGCAGGAAGTAGTGGGTTCTGTGAGGCTGGTAAAGGAACCTTCTGTTCCCGGAAGCGGCCATCGATGATGCTGCTACATAGGTCGTCCAGCCGCTTGCGCTCCACGATGTGGTCCAGGACTAGTTCCCCAGGTCTTGCTGCCGAGAGGCCAAGAGGGTCCCATTGGCTCATGTCCCCCCACCCACCAGGCCCTGCCTCTGACAACCACCCTACTGTCTACACCCCTTACATGGGTCTCTGGGCCTGGTCTCCTGTGCCACCCACACGAAGTCCCCAATATGCAGTTTGCGCACCATGTGGGTCACGTGCAGCCGCTGCAGCTGGCGGAGCAGCTCAGGCCTGTGCCCTGCCCTGGAATTGCAACGTGGGAGACTTAGGTCAGGGCAGGCCAGTGACATCCCCCGGCAACCCCTCCCTCACTTCCTCCACCTCACTCACCCCTTGGCCTCGCCAGTGTCCACGCACAATAGCACCCTGTACTCTCCAGGCCTCAGCTCCAGCGGTGGCTGCTGGACACTGCCTTCACTGGCGCCACTGCAGGGAGGAGGGGGGTGTGCGAGGCCAGAACCTCAGTGCCAAGCAGTTTCCCTCCAAACCCAGTGGAAGTGGTGCAGCCACAACAGCTCAGCTGTAGGCGATGGGAACGGGGTGGGGGGGGAGGGTTGGCCTCATTTCTGGGACTCCTCCTGCTTCCCTTTTCTTTCCATCCCCCCTCTCCCTGCCCCCTTCCTCACAGCTCAGCTGAGGCTGATCCTGGCACTTCTGGCTCCTCCCCAGAGGGCTCCTCTGGCCCAGTGCACACATTCAGTGAGCTCAGGCCCTCTGACTCTGCCAACTTCTGGGCCAGCTCCAGACCCTGCGGGGTCAGTGAGTACCTGGTAGGCGGAGGAGACAAACAGATCTCCCTTCTTCACTCGTACTGGCAGGCTCTCCAGCCTGCTGCCAACTAGCTGGTCTCACCACGCCCTGGGCAACCTGCACAAATAAGTCCAGTGGCTTCCACCCCCGACACCCCAGCCTGTGTTCTTGCCCCTCAGGTCAGCTTCCTCTGGACCTGCCCGAGGCCATTTCTCAAGTCAAGTCTGCAATAAGTGTGTCTCAGACAGACTTTCCTTCCTCCCACCTTTGTTTATATTGTTCCCTCTTCCCTGGAATGCCTTCCCCCCATCTCTACCCTCTGAGTTCTAAGACTTGTCAAATGCTATGTCCTCAGCAAAGCCTTTCTGCTTGTCCAAATAACCTGTGGCACTTCACCCTCCCTGCTTGGTCTCTCAGACCCTCCTAGTACTCCCCAGTGGGGCTTCTGGAGGTAAGGCCTCCCCCAACTTGAACATTATGAGACCTAGGAATTGCTAGGTGACTGCAGGCCCCACTCAGAACATCATGCATGATCGCCCTCCCACCTCTTGGTCCTGCACCACCTGTAGTTGACCCCACCTGGCTGGTTGGTGTGTCCTGTAGACCAGGTTCCTATGGAGAAGGGAGCGGAGGGCTGGCCAGGGTCCAGTACTGCCAGGGGCCACCTGTCCACAGAAGAGACCCTTAGAGAGTCCAGGAAGGGCAGCCTCGGGCGAGTTGAGTGTCAGATCCAGAGCCACTGGGCCCCATCCTTCCCCGCCCAGTGCTCACCCCAGGAAACTCCTGGGCACACCTCTGCAGCAGCTCCTCCTTGGTTAGGCAGCTGTGGCCACTAGGATTCTGTAACCAAGGCAGAAATGTAACCAAATCTCCTCCAGGTGCCTCCCACCCCACTGCCTTGGTGCAGCCCGGCCCTCACCAGGTGTTCTCTATAGAGCAGCAACAGTACTGCACGTGCTCCTGAGCGCCGAGCTGGCCAGTAGTTGCTAGAGCTTCCCACTTTGGGCTGGGATGGAACCTGAAAGGTACAGAGGGGCTTTGAACGCAAAAGCCAGAGAGCCACGCATTGTAGACTTAATTCCTGGCTGGGCCGAGGCTCAGGTTTTATCTCAGCATGGCCCTGGATAAGTCACTCAGCTGCCTCTCAGGTTCCAATCTGTAAAATAGGCCAGATGATGGGGTGATCCCCTGCAAAGCTGGGATGAGACAGTGGAGGGTTGGGGGGGGGGACGGTAATCGACCTGGTGCAGCCTCAGTTCTACCACCCCCTGCAAGACAGGTGGTAACACAAGAAAACTCAGTAACAGCAACCCCCCCAGTTTACTGGGCGTGGCCTCCTAAATAGCTTGATCATGGAACTCTCCCAACGGACTCTATTATCAACCAACGTACTCATCTACAGATGAGAAAAGTAAGTATCAGAAAGATACTCATTTGCCCAAGGCTAGGCATCATGGGTGGGGAGAGCGACACATCTTCCTTCCATCCTAGTGCTCCCACTTCCCCTTTCCCCATCCTCACTGGCATGGAAGCCTCCGCGACTTCGGCAGGTGGCCATTCCGGGGCTGGACTCTTAGCTCCAGATGAATGTGGGGCATGATCACCTGCGGGAGCAGAAGGAGAGTCAACCCCAGACCCCAGGAATCCAGAAATCAAGCAGGTGGGAGGGTTTGGGACACTCCCAGCTCGAATGGGAGCTGAGAGCGGTGCGGTTCTGAGAGCGCCAGTCACTAGTGCAACGTCAAGCAGCAACTTGGACAGGAGTGGGGAGTTGAGGAATGCCAGGTGGTTGCGAAGGCTGCACTGCGGGAGGCTCAGGGGACCACCGACCCCTGCCTCCGGCGCTCACCGCCCGAAGATCGGTGCTGCTGCAGTCGCTGGTCCAGCATCCGGCAGAGCCCGTCTCCGAAATGCCGTAGGATCTTAGCTTCTTTGCCGCTGCGCAGGGGAAGTGGGTAACGCCGCAGTGAGCGCAGCGCCTGGCGGGGGTACCGGGTACCGTAGCGGGTCAGAGCGGGCCTGGTCGTCTGGCCCCGCCAGCACCTGCCCCATCAGGCCCCGCCGAGACCCACCTTTTGAAATACGAATTGTGTGCGGCGCCCCCTGCTGGCTGCCTCGTCCCGCCACTCGGTCAGCCACCGTACAAAGAGCGGGTTGGGGCAAATCGGCAGCGGGCGTTTCCGGCCCAAGCGGACCGGCGCCGCCATGAGCCCCAAAGACTGGTCCTTTGGCGCCTCAAGCCAGTTGGGACTGGGACGCCTCCGGTTCTACACAAAGGATTCGAACACCTGGCTCAGATGGGTGAGGGCGGGACCTCTCCCAACACGCTGCCCGACGAGGGTCACTAACCAAAGAACAGCCTCCGGCTGCCCTCGGGTCCCTGCACTGCCGACACAGTACCCTCCCTAAGGTCCTCCAGCCCCCGCCCCCGCCCCTGCCCCCGCCCCTGCCCCTGCAGTCTTTTGGACGCGCCCCACCCCGGCCCCCGGAGCCTAAACCCGTCCCTTCTCCCCCTGCAGATTCTAGAGCGGTCTTTGTACAGGCGATGGAGAGGACGGCGCCCCCTTGTGGCCCGGAGGGCTGGCTGGGGCGGCGCTTGACCAAGTAACCTGAGGCTGTCAGTTTCAGCCTCACCGTAGCGGAGGAGGCTGCGGAAAGGAACTAGGCTTGGGAAGGGCAGGAGAGGTGGTGGGTGCGGGACACACAGGTGCAGGTATGTTTCAGTAGAGATGTCTAGGAGGGTGCACAGGCCATAAGGACACAGAAGTAACGCAGTAGGAGCCGAAGGAAATGGTGATCCCGAGCTGGGGTAGAGGAAACGCCACAGGGCCATGGGGGAGGGGAGCGAAGTGGAGGACGTGCAGGGGAAGGCCAAAGGACGGTGGGAGCGGGACAGAGGGCAAGTGGAAGGGAAACAAGTAAGAGGTGCTGGGCATCCTGGCAGGTGAGGGGGTGGTGGCCGGGATCGGCAGGTCGTTAGATTTGGAGGAGCAGGTAAGAAGCAAGACATGGGTGGAAGGAAACACTTTGACGTTATGGGACACATTGGACCCTCGGTGAGGTTTAAGATGAAATCTATGCAAAGAGGTTCCATGTTGAGAGACAATACTTTCTTGTTTTAAATGTTTAGCAAATTCACGAGGAGTTGGAGCAGCCCCCAGCAGTAGTACCGGAAGTCACGAGGTGCTGGGTCGGGTTTGCCGCCCCTTCAGACTCCGCCCAGCCACGACCCTACTCCTCCAGCTACTCAGAATTCCCGCCTCCCTCGCGACGCTGCCTTATAAGGAGCCTCCAGCCAGCTTTAGGGTTGGTCCCGCCCCCTCTAGTCTCTTGTCCTAATAAGGACATCTAGGGCATCCCGCGGCTAGGGGCGGGCGGGAGCGTCTCCAGGGTAACTGCGGTATCGCCATTCCCCTCCCCGTTGCTCTTGGAAACTCCGAGACTTAAAAAAGGTGGAGCCAGCTTCTTCGAGCTGGATCGCTACCAAGAGTCGGGGGTCGAGCAGTGGCCTTCACCTGTGGCTCCGCGTAGCGATCTCGGTTGGTGGGCGGTGCGGCGCGAAGTCCCTGACTACAACCCCCAGCATGCTCTGCGAGGTACCCCACTCCGGGCACTGATCCCCAGATAATGAAAACCTGGCTTCCTAGTTCCCCTGTTTGCGACCCTGTTTTCTCTGCCTGCACACTGAGGCCAGGGTCATTGTTCGAGGCCAACAAAATCTTCCAGAGCCTCCGCCCAGTTTCTCTTTTGTGAAGCTTATGTTCCTGCAGAGCTTGTCTCAGTTTTTGTAGGTTTAATCATATTCCTGGTTATCAACTCGAGAACAAGATTTAATACCTATTTTCTCTTTTGGCTGTCTAGCAAAAGGCACATAATCCCTAAGTTGAATGCACAAACCCCTGCCCTTCTCCTTTTATTGCCTCGTGACTTTGCCAAACACTTAAAACAAGAACAAAGCTATTTATAAAATTTCCCTTGTAGCCTTTCCCTTATTTTTCCCTCTTATTTTGTTTAAGTTCTCAGGAGACAAGACTGTCTTTGCACATGGAAAATGCCCAATGAATGTTTATTAGATTGAAGACGCCTTATACTTGGCGATACTCCTTGATCAAGGACTGGATTCCAAGCCAATGAATAGTGGCTTCAATTCAGAAAAGAAAATGGTAACTCACTGAAAATTTTCAGACCAAAGGACCCTAAAAGTGCCAACATAACCGTTTCTCAAAATTCGGGAAGTCTGGGCTCATTTTCGGGTCTATTGAGGAGCGCCGACACCTTTTCTCCGTTCACTATGCTTCCTGGGAAACTCGACCAATAGGCACGCGCTCCGTGCCATAGCCCCGCCTCTCTCGGACTACATTTCCCAGTATGCAATGAGGCCGGCTGACGAAAAAGACTTGCTACCCAGCGAGCCAGAGGACGGTGCAGGAACCTCGGACTTCATTACCCGTCGGCCCGCAGTGGGAGCGCCGGAAGCCAGCCCCGCCCCTCATTGTGCGGTTCATACTAAACGGAAGGGGCCGGGAGAGGCCGCGTTCAGTCGGATCCCGGCAGCAGCTGCAGCGGCGCTCGTCTCTCCAGGCTCTTCTTGCTATCTCCTTTAGCTTCCGGAAACATGGTGAGCGCTAGGCTACCGTGCCTGAGGGGAGGCGGCTGCGAATCGGTCGGCTGCGCGCGCGCGGGAGGTATCGGGACGGGGGGCGCCATCGGCACCCCCTCCCCCAACTCCCCAAGGGGATGAGGGTCTCGCTGAGGGGCGGTCGGCGTTGGGATGCGCGTGCGCGTCCGTGGGCGCAGGGGAGGGCCGGCTTCAACGTCGCTCGCGCGCCCTCTGGGCTCCCGTCCCCTCCCCCACCCCGCTGGTGCGCCCGCGCGGACACCGGCCGTGGGGGAGGGGTCCGGGGTGCGCGCGTGCCCGCCCCTCGTGAAGCCGCTTGTGTCGCGCGCCGCGGCGGGGCCGAAGTGAGTCGGTTCACGGGAACGCGCGCTTGACGGGAGCACGCGGTACCCAAACTCGCCCCGGGGGCGGCAAAGGGAAAGCGCGCGAGCGGACTTGGCGCGCGCGCCCCACCCAAGGGCTGTTCCTGTCTCCGCGTCACCCTCCGGTGGCAGGCGGGTCTGTCCGAGAGCAGGTGGTAGGATGCCTGCGCCCCGGAGGGACCGGGGCTGCGGGGTCCGGGCGCGGGCGCCTGGGAGTAGGGGGTTGCTTGCCCGCGTTTCACGCAGCGTACAGCACAGAGGCCACGGCCCCGCTTCAGAGCGAGCGAGCCCATAAAGCGAGCTGGGCGCTCCGCCGTGTGCACCCTGCAAAGGCTGGAACGGCGCTGTCGGTTGGCGCGTGCGCACACGCTCAGGTCTGGCCGCTCGGCCCAGAACCCTGGACGAGCGGGGCCGTCGGCTTTCCCGGATGGGCCTTGAGGGTGGAGCCTCGTTTAGGGAAGTGACCCAGGCGGACACCGCCCGGAAACCTCCCCGCCCCGTGTTCGGCCCCAGGGCTGCGAGAACCGATGGCTTTGTAACTTGCCGGGGTGGCTGATACGCCGGCGGGTAAAGGCGAGTCTTTGGGGTTGAGACCCTAGAAGTGCTGCTGCCTTTGGGTAGGGGTTTCTCTCCGAGGAGGCCGAGCCTAGCTGATGTCTTTCCTCCGCCTACTCCGGAAGCGGCTGAGTCACGTGGGCCACTTCCTCTGCAGTTCCGGGAGGGGGGCGAGGCCGACTTCACCGTGGACAGGCTTTTCCGGGTGTCCCCCGACACGATCCATCATAGAAGTTCGAGGGGCTTTCAAGTACCGTGGGCACTTAGCTTGGCCTCGTTTACTTTTATCAACGACCTTTGGGCCGGTATTTTTTTCCAGAGGACAGGGAGTTGTCGGGCAGGGCCGTAATTAAGGGTTGTAATTTTTGCTTTGGTTGAGGAAAACCCCCGCAGAGAAGAGGATAATTTGCGTAATAACTGTATTGAGCAGCTCTGAACTGTTGAGCACATTGGGTGTCCCATCTAGCATTGTCGGGTGTCTGTTCCCTAGTCTGTCTGAATCAGCAGTGTCATCCAGAAGCTGAGATTGAGTCCTGTGAGTAGGAAAGCCTCAGTAGCCTGTGCAGCTTAATTCTGTGCCAGTGTCTCAGCCAGGGCTCTGCTTCCCACAGGTCTTTAATGGTTCGCCTGTAAGGTGTGGGGGAGGGGGGAGGTGGGGGGACGAGTGATGCTGAATTAGGTGGTCAGAAGTCTCTTCCATGGCTGCTGTTCTGGGGGGGTGTCCCATCTGGTTCTTTGATAGTGGCTTGGGTGGGAAAATAGGGTTACTTGTTTTGTGAAGGGGATTAATGACTACTTGGGGCTGAGGACTATCCTATTTTGGCATCCAAACGGAACTAAGAGAGCAAAGGACGGACTTCAGGGGGAGTCCCAGGAATATTCCTTATGAGATGTGCATGGCTTCCCCCCTCCCCCCAGGCCTCTGGTGTGGCTGTCTCTGATGGAGTCATCAAAGTGTTCAATGACATGAAGGTACGTAAGTCCTCGACCCCAGAGGAGGTGAAGAAGCGCAAGAAGGCGGTGCTCTTCTGCCTGAGTGAAGACAAGAAGAACATCATTCTGGAAGAGGGCAAGGAGATCCTGGTAGGTGATGTGGGCCAGACAGTAGACGACCCTTACGCCACCTTCGTCAAGATGCTGCCAGACAAAGACTGCCGCTATGCCCTGTACGACGCGACCTATGAGACCAAGGAGAGCAAGAAGGAGGACCTGGTGTTTATCTTCTGGTGAGCTCCTCCGCAGGCACTTCTGTGTCGCCTGTCGCAGCTCTGCCCAGCCTCCTTTCTCAGGATGGGAAATCCGTGATTAACCAGTGTTTGGGGGACGGAGAACACTTGTCCATGAGGAACTTGATAAAAGCTCGAAAGCTAGGGGCTAGCCCAAGTGTTTCCTGGAAGTCGTCTATAGCTTGAGAACACTTCCTAGACCGGGGGCAGGGGGACGGGGGTGGGGGTGGGGAGGCTTCGCTGCAAGTTTTCTATTTCCCTCCAGGGCTCCTGAGTCTGCGCCTCTTAAGAGCAAAATGATCTATGCCAGTTCCAAGGATGCCATCAAGAAGAAGCTCACGGGTAAGGGCCACTTGTGCTTCTGCTTGTCTTGGCTGTGGGGGGGTGGGGGGGTGACTGGCATGGCAGAGGTGGTTCTGGCCCCTCTTTCCCGCCTGTTTGGAAGGCAACCTTGTCCTTTCTGGCCATAACCCTCCCTCTTCTTCCCCACAGGAATCAAGCATGAATTACAAGCAAATTGCTACGAGGAGGTGAAGGACCGCTGCACTCTGGCAGAGAAGCTGGGGGGCAGTGCTGTGATCTCCCTGGAGGGCAAGCCTTTGTGAGCCCCCTCCAGCCCCCTGCCTGGAGCATCTGGCAGCCCCAGACCTGCCTGTGGGGGGTTGCAGGCTGCCCCCCTTCTGCCAGACCGGAGGGGCTGGAGGGATCCCAGCAGGGGGAGGGCAATCCCTTCACCCAGTTGCCAAACAGCCCCCCACCCCCTGGACCTTCCTTCTCCCTCCACCCCTGACGGTTCTGGCCTTCCCAAACAGCTTTTGATCTTCTGATTCCTCTTGGGTTGAAGCAGACCAAGTCCTCCCTACCCCAGGCACCCCAGTTTTGGAGAGGGCCTGTATTTTTTTTAACGACACCCCTACTTTGCAACCTGTCCACCCCCTCTTTCCCATGCTGCCAACTTCTAACCGCAATAGTGACTCTGTGCTTGTCTGTTTAGTTCTGTGTATAAATGGAATGTTGTGGAGATAACCCCTCCCCATGCTGCCTGGTTCCCCTCCCCTTTTCCACTGGTCTCAGCCACTCATGGAAGCAGGACCAGTAAGGGACCCTTAATTAAAAAAAAAGAAAAAGGAAGAAAAACAACAATAAAAAGCCTCACTTAATTAAAGGTTGTTTGTTTCAGGATTTGGGGTACAGGGGATGTTGGGGCCATAGGCTAGGAGAATGAGCAGGACCTTTTCTATGCTCGTGTCCTGGCAGGTCTGGCTCAGTGGGTAGAACATCAGCCCTGGGGCTGAAGGTTCAGGGTTTGACTCTGGACAAGGGCACTACCTTGGTTGCAGGCTTGGTCCCTGGCCCTGGTTGGGGTGCATGTGGGAGGCGACCAATCCGTGTGTCCCTTTTGTCTCTCCCCCTTTCTTCTACTTTGTCTAGACATCAATGGGAAACATATATCCTCTGGTTAGCGTTAACAAAACATTTTTTAAAGTAAAGCTTGCCTCCAACCAGCCCCACACCCTCATCTTACCTCCGTGACTGGCCAAGTCTCCCTTCTGACGATTGCCACTCACACTACAGTTAGTGTCACAGCTGGTACCAGACTGGCTATTTAGAAGGTACCTGAGTCAGGATATATCTGCAGGGGGCCCTCTAGCAGAAGGGGCTTTATGCCTGAACTGCTTTCTTCTGTAGCCTTGACCCTGGTGGGTGACAGGGCAGTAAGGCCCCTTCTCTGATCTGGGCTCAGTTCTTCCCAGATGTGGGCTGTGAGATGGTAAGTCACAGGTTACCCCTGGAGCTACTTCCACCTTCAGGATTATTTTTGATATTTTCTCAACCTTCCCTGGATGGCTGACTGGCTTATGAGGGCTGGGTCCAGTGGCTGCTATGAGTCAGAAGCCAAGTTGAGCCTTTGGCCTACTGTTAATGTGGCTGGAGTCCAGGGTGGGGCTAACCAGGTGGAGCGCAGGACTTCAGACCCAGGTGTCTTGGGCTCTGCCTTTGTGTTTAACCAAGGGGGGTGTTAGCTAGAGGTTGAATCCTTTTGCCAGCAATGCTGTGGGTTCTCCAGCCTGGATGTTAGGGTTTAACCTGCCCAGCAGGTAAAGGTACCTTAGAAGCCCTAGGGGTGGTAATGTGGGATTTATACCCCCCTCCATTCCAATTAAAAGCCTAGAGTTGTACCTGATTCCTTGGAACTTGCCAGGAAGGGGTGGTTCCATTTTACTATTTAGAAAATGGGTATAGAGGGTCTGTCACATGTGGTCCATTCCTTGACTGACCCTGGATTCTAAGTACTGGGTCTTGCACCTTCCCATGGTGTCTGTAGGTACTCTGGGAAATGGCTGAGGATGCTTGTGGGGTGCTCCCTTGTGTTCCCCCAGGATCTGGTCTCCATAGTGCCCTGGTAGAGGGTGTGCCTGGTGGGCCCTGAAACTGGAAGTAAAGGTAAGAGCAGGCCTCTTTGTTACAACCAGACTCTATGAACAGGCTGCTCTGCTTGCTCGTGGGCAAGTATGGTACCCACGCTGCCCTATTTTCTTGCAGGGCCTAGCACCTGGCATGGGTGGGGCTTGGGCTTGCCTGCCCTGGGAGGTTATGGGCATGGTCAGTGGCTGCTGTGGGTGGGGAAGGCAGCACCTTGCTGGGGTGGGAGGTTTGGGGAACTTCTCATTAAATGTCTCCGAGCAGGATCTGGCTGCTCTAAGGCTTCCCTTTGAGGGTGACAAGGTTGTTCCAGAAAACTGTGATACCCGGCAGAGGAGAAAGGTCCTGGATGTCCCTGGCCTGTGCCACCATGCTTCCTGAGACGGGGTGTTCCTCTTCATGTACCTCAGATCCCTCCCCTCATCCCTGTCCTCAGCAGTAACAGTTGCCATTTATTGAGGGCTTTGTGGTTAAGAGCAGGGTCTTGGCCCAAGATGGGGAAACATGGCCCTGAACCTCAGCTGGGGCTGCTCAAGGCTGTTCTCAGACACTTGGAGAAGAACTTGGGGAGTTGGAGGTGAGGTAGCAGGAAGGCTCAGTGAGGCTGAGGGCTCACCTTGGCATGCTTGAGCTCCAGCTCCACCAACTTTTTGGTAAGAGGACACGCGGACGGAACTGGATGCCCTTGTATGAGAGGGCCCGGGAGAGGAATGGCATTCTCAATTGGCCATTTTTTGCGGGAAACGAGTAAACTTGTCATCGTTTTTTATACCAAAGCGCGGGAGACGAGTTAACGCGTTTTGTTCCGCTAAGCGGTGGGGCACGGGAAACTTGTAAACAAGCGCGCCAACACATATTTTGCAAAGTAAATAAATAGAGACCTCTTTTTAAACTAAAACATTGAAAGTTTCAGAAAAATATCAAATAGATAAATATATGAATATTTTACGGAAAGTCTAATTTTGGCGAGAAAATGTCAAAAAAGCCCCATGTTACGACTCGATTTGGTGGGGAAATGCCCGATTACAAAGTGTTAAACTAGTCTGGAGAAGAAGTCATGAAGATTCCAAAATTAACCTGGAGCTTTACCCATTCCCAGGATTCTTCCTGCAAGGGATCTTTGTGTGGCCTTTCAACGCAGAAGACAATATTCACTCTTAGTCTTTCAAAGAACTGCTAATTTGAGGCGGCTCCTAAGAGGCAGTGGGGAGGAGTTAGGGCAGGGGCCTTACTGGCTGCTTAAAGCTTCCCAGTCCTTACCTTACCCTTGGGGAAATCTCCCTCCTGTTTCCCAAATCCCAGGAAGCACTTCTGCAGCTCCCACCTAGACCAGATAGATAGTAGGTTTCCACAGAGGAACCTATAGAGAATGGGCAGCAGGGGGGTGAGGGAATCCTCACACTTGTTTATTTAAATATATATTGATTTCAGAGAGGAAGGGATAGAAACATCAATGATGAGAGAGAATCATTGATCGGCTTCCTCTTGCATGCCACCTACTTGGGGCCAATCCCACACCTGGGGCATGTGCCCTGATGGGGAATTGAACCATGACCTCCTGATTCATAGGTTAACGATCACTGAGCCACACCAGCTGGGCATTTCCCGCCTTTTTAGCTGGTTGACTTCCTGTGTCCCAGACAACTTAATGAAGCTGAGATAGGAGTAGAATTGTCTGCCACGCCTCCATCAGAACCCATTGGCCTGAACGTCAAGCCTCACCTCTGGTGTTTGTGGCCATGGACAGACACAGGGCATTCCCGCTCTCTTCTCACCTGGGGAACCAAACCACCAGGGAGAGGGGGCAGGGAATCAAGGGCCCCTTGGGCCCTGTTGTACACTTGTGGGGGTGCATGACTCAGTCTTCTCGCAGGCAGGCATCCTGGATGTGGGTGTGGTACTCCAGCAGGAAGGTCCTCTTGGTCAAAGAAGTCATCCACCTAAGGAGTGAGATAAAACCCACTGTGACCAAGAGCATGGCACCACAGACAGCCAGGGGTGGCACAATCTTCCTCTAGGCCAAGCCCCACAGTGGCTTTCCTCCCACAGCCACCCTTAGATTCGATCTTTCCTTTGGATCTAAGGCCTTTGGGTAAATCCAGAAAGCAGCCCCATGGGTCACCCTGAGCCCTGACATGCCAGTGATGAGGGCTTCATCTGCAGACTTCACAATACAGTAGGTCCTCGGGTTACATCAGAGATCCATTCCTATGTTCCTATGGTGCGACCTAACACGATTTTTGCT
>PVJC01003671.1:0-68597 GCA_004026665.1 Murina feae | reverse complement strand
AAAGGGAGTGGACTGACAATTTTCTGGGGTTAAGGGTGTTGGGGAAGTGTGAAGAGACTGGACAATAATTGTACACCTATGGATGAGGACAGGGGGCGGGCAAGGACAGAGGTTGGGGTGGGAAATGGGAGGAGGGGAGCTATGGGGGATAAAAGAGGAACAACTGTAATAATCTGAACAATAAAGATTTAAAAAAAAATAAAATAAAATAAAATAAAATAAAACAAAAAAGAGGATGCTGTTAAATATGCAGGGAAGAGAGGGGGAATGAAAGAAAAAGAGAGCATGAATGGAAGAGCATCATCTTCCAGCTCTCATTCTACAACCTAGTTCCGAATACTTACCTACTCTCTCAATCCCAGGTCAACCTTCCTAAAGCCCGGGGGGAGCCATACATGTGGCAATGGCAGCAAGAAGTACTGCATTTCCTACACCAATGAATGGGAGCAATGAACCTCTCCCACCTCCTTACTTAATCAAGAACTCAAATGCCAAATGAACTGCAGACACTGCTCACTGCCCACATATACTAAGCATCTCACTGCAGGAACCTCTACAACACATTCTATGTTGACAGATAGCCTGTCATTAATATCTGCTTTCCTTGAAAAGAAAGGGCTATTACCAAACTCCTCTGCGTCAGTTGCAGAGTTGACTTCTTATACTTTACAGGTCAAAACCTTGAGTTCAATAAATCAAGATCGGGTCTAGGTTGAAATTCACTTTCCCATCATATATGAATAAAAATGAGTTAAGCAGTAAGTATAAACAAATTTACAGAATATCAAAAGGATATGCTATTTTGAAAACATTTTAATTCTACAAGTGCATTTTAACAAATACTAATTACAAAAAAAGTTTTTATTACAATAGACTTTGAAAAGCTTCTACAAGGTCAAGTTATGTTAGTAAGTTGAAAATAAAGTATAAATTTGAAAGCCAGTTGATTGATTTTATTTTCTAAAACATTCTCTGATTTCTACTTTTTACTATTCAGATTGAGATACTTCTGTGGTAAAGAGCCATAATTGTAATTATCTAAAATGCAAAATGCTTTTAATTTTAACCATTTTTCTTAAGTAGGGAGAAACATCCAACAAATATTTATGAAACAAAGAAGGAATCAGAGTTTCAAAACTGAGTTATAAGAAGCTCTACCCCTACATATTCAGCCTAGAACATAGTTGCCTCTAAAATACGTGTTTCCTGGAAAATAACTACTCCCCAATGCATATGGCAGGCTTTCCCTGAGTCCTATTTCCTCTGTTCTTAAGACTCAGTTTCCCATATTATTGTGCTTAAAGCTTTTTTTAGATGGATCAGTAAAGAATAAATAGGCTGTGAAGTTAAAGTAGTTAAACAATCTCTGAATAAGATACTGACACTGACTTTTATTCTTTCTTTCACAGAGGTTTGATGAATTTTCTTTTCCAACCCTCTTCAATCATCTTATAACCAAAACGAGTGCCTCCTCACTCTAATCATAAGCACTGCACTGGACTAAAAACTACCCAACCCAAATGAAAACACAAACAGACCATCTCGGGAAGAGCACAGTTGAAAAAGAATATATTCTTAAATTCTCATTTATTCTCCCTGGCTAATTATTATCATCCAACCACCACCATAACCATGCCCTCCCCACCAACCCCTGCCTTGAAAACAACTGCTTTAAATTTCTTTTAGTGCAGCAAGCAATAGCTTGTAAAAGGATGCAAAGCAGCTGAAACATTTGACAGAGAGCGTTAAATACCAGGGAATTCCTATCAACCATTTCACTTTAAAAGGTACTTTGATGTTGGCTATCTTTCATGTACCTCTTTCATGGCACATTAATAAAGAAAACGAAGCTGAGTAAATCAAGTCCCAAGGTCACATCTAGAATTACAGCACTGTAGGTACCTGATGAAATACGGATTAATGCTGCATGAGTAGTGAATAAATAAAAGCACCTCTACTCACCCATCAGGCAAGTTTTACAAGTGCTTCTGAACTTTCTTCTGCAGCTAGACCTGAGACATCTTTAATCCCCCATGCCCCTAAAACCTAATTATCATAATGTGAACCCAAATGTTAGGGTCCCTTCAAACTGCAAGTGCTGTGAAGCGGAAAAGTAATGGGAATTAAGCCGGTGTAACCTTAGAAATGTACGGATGTGGGAAACTTGAAAGTGCTATTTCAATAAGTCAGAAGAGCATAATACAAAGATTTAGCCACATAAAATATACTGAAATCAAAAGATTTCCTCCTTAAAAAAAAACACACCACACACATATAAAACAAAAATAAGGTGGATTCAAGAACTCCTTTTTGTAAATATCAAGTTCTGGCCAGAGAATCTTCAAGTCCTATATAACCAAATAAAAAGGATCTCAACAACAAAGGATTCTAGCAATTTTGCATTCTTCTAATGCAAATGAAGTAAGAGACAGAACCAAAGTGATTCTGTGCAACCCAAACAGGTCTAAAAAACAAACAAAAACTTAAATTTTGCCCTAACTGGTTTGGCTCGGTGGATGGAGTGTTGGCCTTCGGACTGAAGGGTCCCCGGTTCAGTTCCTGTCGGAGACATGTGCCTTGGTTGTGGGCACATCCCCAGTGGGGAGTGTGCAGGAGGCAGCAGATTAATGTTTCTCATTGATGTTTCTGACTCTCTGTCCCTCTCCCTTCCTCTCTGTAAAAAATCAGTAAAATATATTTTTAAAAAAACAACAAAACTTAAATGTTCCCCATAATCAATTGAACACACTTTCTAAGGTTTTGGCCAAAGGTGAGCTATTTGATGCCAAAGAAAAGTGGAAAATATGAGTAGGAATAGGCCAAAGAGTTAACAATCTCAAAGTAAAACTCATTCCATTAGTAGCCTATTGATAATGCAGTCTTACCCCTTACACATCTAATTTATTCTAGGAACTATGATTTCAGAAAGAGCTGAAATTACAGACTATAAATACACAGATCTACACACCTGTGTTCACTACAACACAGAATTCGGCATAAATCAAGACTGTACTGGGTCAAATCAGAGATGGTTAAAGTCCCAAATGATCTACACTATGACCCTATAATATGATCCCTAAATTCACAAATACACCATTTAGAAAAAGGTCTATGTACAATTATTTCACCTACCTATATTAAGCTTTCTAATCTTAAAAACAATTCTTTTTTATTCAACGGATGTCTCTATGGTGTATGCGCTAAGAAATAACAGAATGGTGTATATATGAAATTGGTTAACTCCACTCTACTTTCAACATCACATTAAGATGTTAGTTTGTAGGAGGGTCTAGGAGGATCTAAATCTGTACAGACACAAGCTAAGACTGTGCATACACAAGTAAAACAATTGTTCAAAATAAGGTGTTGTTTCTTCCTTTTATAAAGGTTATTAAAAACATTCATAAAATCCCAAAGTTCATCAATTGTTACCTTAATGCTGAACATATTGTTGTTTAATTTCTTTTTTAAGTTCTTTTATAGCAAATACACTTGTCTAAATAGAACATCTGTTTTGGTTATAATACACTGTATCTTTGGCAAGAACTTGTAATAAAACGAACAAAAACAATCAAGAATCTTTATTGGATCTGGCAACAAAAGCAGATTTGTAACCAAAACTTTAAGACGAGAAATGACCATCACTGGGCTCAAGGCCAGTACTAATCTAAAAGTCAATAAACAAAGATCTGTAAGAGGGTGCAGTTAAAGAGGGCTGGGGGGTGGGTTAAGGGAACTCCTGTAGATACTTAAGTTGGACTTAGGGATACAGAAACACATGGGTTACAAAACTAGCAAAGCATATTTTATTTTGAGCAAAAACTGTCAAACTGAATCCGAATCCAAATATTTTAAAACCACACACACACACACACACACCCCATAATTATTCATTTCCTATACCTCCTTTCTAACATACCTCATTATGGTCTGCTTTAATACATGTTTTTAAAAATATTCCGGCTATTTCAACAAAATGAAAATAAATTATATTTATTATAAACAATTTTATTTTTAAATTTATTTAATGTCACAAACAACCCAGAAAGGAAGTCTTATAAACCCGAGTTTATAATAGTAACAGAAAAGGAGAAGAATATCAATAGGTGAAAGGAAACAATAGCCTAGATCAGCGGTTCTCAACCTGTGGGTTGCAACCCCTTTGGCGGTTGAACGACCCTTTCACAGGGGTCGCCTAAGACCATCCTGCATATCAGATATTTACATTACGATTCATAACAGTAGCAACATTACAGTTATGAAGTAGCAACGGAAATAATTTTATGGTTGGGGGTCACAACATGAGGAGCTGTACTTAAAGGGCTAGAAGGTTGAGAAACCACTCACTGGCCTAGACCATCACAGAACACTGTCTCAAGCCTTCACTGTAGAAAGAACAGAGACAACTACTATATCAAGTTAACGTGTTATTAAGCATAATAATCAAACTGACATCCAAAAAATAATTTAGGCTGTCCCAAGTTCCAAGGTTAATTCATGGTCTTCATCACTACTAGAAACTACAGAAGGAGGATTTAAATGTTTAAATATAAAGAAATTGATTTTACATTCCACATGTACAACTTAAATTATTGCACTAGTCAGAAAAATTAACAGCAACCAGAAATTTTCCTCCATATAATTTTAACTTCACAACATTATAAGCTTTACATAGCTTAATACATCTGAAGTTGTATAGCTAAGCTTAATGATTGTTGGGAAGGAAATTTCTTGAAACCAAAACAAAACAAATCAGGTCCAGGTGGTTCAGGACATGGGAAATCCACTGCACTTTTCTCTGAGAGAATCTTCAGAAAATCAGCCCATCAAAATTACTACTGAAAACTGCCTCTAGTTAGAGTAGGTCCAACAACTCAAATATTTAAAAATATTTTCTGACCCTAATTCTAATAAACCTCAATGTCCACAAACTTGAAAGACATGCATTCAAACCTAAATTAACAATTAAAATGTTAAGTCTGTGGCATGCACCTAGAGACCTCACACTAGTCATCAATCCATTAGACAACATCTTTTTGGTACAACCTAACTAAATCTCCAATTCTCTAGCTTCTCTATTAGGATATCAAGAGACTATCAAAAGATGTGCTAAAATCTCTATGTGTCTACCAGTCTAGTTTTCCTAAGAATAATGAAATGAGAGAAGACTGAAATGTTTTATTAAAAAATGCATGCTGATTTCCAGTGATTACTGTTCTGTGTTCCTTCCTAACCTAATGTTCGTAAGTCATCCTTTTATAATTTAAATTAAATAATCTTACCTGATCAAAACTGCACTCAACAGTCATTTACATAACCTATCTTATTTTCCCTTTCAAACATCAAAGTAACACCTGCCCATATTCAACTATTTCTGAATTTTTACAAACAGTGGTATCAACATTTTATTTCCAAGTCCACCTAGAGCTCCAGAAAATGTTTCATCTGGGACAGAAGACAAAGTAAAAAAACAGAAGCTCTCTTACTGTCACCCTATTTTAGTTAACCTTCCAGTTTTCTTTTATTGATACTACTAGAGGCCTGGTGCATGAAAATTCATTCACTGGAGCGGGAGGGGGGTGGGGGGGGTCCCTCAGCCCTGCCTGCCCCCTCTCACAGTCCAGGAGCCCTCAGGAGCCAGAGGTGACCTGGCAATCAGGGGAAGGCAATGCCCCCATCACACCTCTGCTGTTGCCACTGCCAGAAGTGCCAGCCTCAGCCGGCCCTCATTACCTGGGCCTTGGACCGGCCTAAGACTTGCCTGCGCTTAGGCAGCCACCATCTGGGTTTGCCTGCACCTCAGGCCGACCCTGGGCAGCTGGGCAGCTGCCATCCAAGGCTTGCCTGAGCCTCAGTCAGTGTGGGATGCAGGAGGAACCGAGGCCCCTGGGGGCTGAGGGAACTCCAGCAACAGGCATGCAGAGCAGCCAGCCCCGGCTGAGGAATGGAGGATACTCTGAACGACATGAGTTATAACTTCCCATTTGCTGGACACCATAGTCAGCCTTCAGCTTGGGGGAGGGAGGAAGAGAGGGATGGGCAGCTTGTTGGAGGAGCCTGGGCAAGCTGTCAGTCAGTGGGGAGTGCAGGAGGACCCCAGGCCCCCGGCAGGGGATTCCAGCAGCAGGCGCAGGGAGTGGCTGGTCCCGCTCCCACTGTGGGTTCCACCATCTTGTGACAGCATGGTAGTAAATTTGCATATTACCTTTTTATTATAGAGGATTCTATCTTCAGTCCCCAAATCATTCTATCTCACAAATCAAGAGTTGAGCAATTCCACTTTCTCTTAATCACTGATTAAGATAATAACATTATCTACAAGCCCTGGAATCTCTTTTCTACCCTTCTTTTCCTAAAACAACCATTATAAGCCTTTTATGCTATACTCAGCACTTGGAGGCTGGCTATTTGGGAGGGTTACAGATCTTAAGCTTTGGTCTTCCCATATATTTTTGGCAGATCAGTGACTCTTCTCTTACATATATCCTTGGTTACTTATACTTTTTTCAGCTCTGTATATATCCTTTTAAAATCCACACTTGACTTTTGCAGCCAGTACATACAAACTTATTTACTTTTAGCTCTCAATCTTTTCCTGATTACAAAGCCCCTGGAAAGTCAATGAGCTCTATTCAAAATATGATGGACTATGTGCATTTAAAATAACACAATTAAATATACAAGAGCTAAATCAAATACTGGTACTAGCAGATATTTAAAAATTCAGAAAAATGCATGGGTGTAAAATGAAAACTTGGTTTGGCAAAGCCTCTTTCACATGTAATATAATTCAAAGCCTTCTTCTAAAAAAAATAAAATAGAAACTTAGCCTTCTTAACAGAATGCTTAATCAATTTTCTCATATATTTTAATAGATTTTAACACTTAGCAAATCAGTCACCCAAACCATTTGCATTTTTTTTATAATGTGACTACTAGTATCTTAAAATTATATTCCTTTTTCAAAAAAAATTTTGTTACCAAGAGTACATCTCTGAATTGGCCTACTAAAAGTCTTTTCCCTTGTAACAAAATTACAATAAAACTTTGGCATGTGTTAACAGAAGTGTTTGGAAAGTTTTCTTTAACATGAGAAAACTTAATTGAGGAAAATCTATCCACTAATTTAACTTTTCCAGAGAATCTGGAAAGGGCTGTAGTTTGTAATTTTACTTGTAGAGCACATTAGTCTGGCTCATATATTCTAATATATTCTGAGAACTGTTGCTGCTTCTACATTTATATGTAAGTGCAAGGGATCTAGAATAGCCAAAACAAAAAAAGAACAGAATTGAAAGACTTACACTATCTCATTTTATGACTTACTAAGTTATACAAATCAGCACTGGGTGGTCATAAAGATACACGATTAGTGTAAAGACATATAGATCAATTAAACAGAATAAACTCCAGAAATAGATCTGTACGTACATAGTCAGCTGATTTTCAACAAAGATGCCAAAGCAACTCAATGGGAAAAAGAAAATCATTCAATAAATAATGTTAGGATAATCCGGACCCATATGCAAAAAAACAACTGCGCACCTTTATAAAATTAGCTTTAAATGGATTATAGGCCTAAATTAAAGCATTAAATCTATAAAATGTCTAAAACAAAACATATAGTAAAATCATAATGACCTTAGTGTTTCCAAACATTACTTAAATAGGACACAAAATGCAAGAACTATATTTAAAAAATTGAAAAACTAGACTTTATAAAATGTGTATACTTTTTAAAAGACTATGTTTAAAAAATGGAAAGGCAAGTTACAGACTGAGAGAAATGTTTACAAAACAGGTATCTAATATAGGACTTGTATTTAGCATAAATACAAAATACTCTTACTCAATAACAGAAGGAAAAATAATCTAATTTTTTAAGTGGAAAGAATATCTGGACAGATATTTTACCAAAGAAGATATATGAGCAGCAAAAAAGCAAACAAAGATGCTCAACATCATTAATTGCTAGGAAATGTATTTAAAACCATAATAAGAGATCACTGTACATCCACTAGGTTAGCTACATTTAAATGACTAACCATACCAAGCACATTGATGAGGATATGAAGAAAATAGAACTCTGGTACACTGCAGGTGGGAAGGTAATTGGATACAACCATCTTAGAAAAAAATGTGGCAGTATCTTAAGTTAAACATACACCTACCATACAGCACAGCCCACTCTTATTTATTTACTCAAGAGAAATGAAAGCATATGTCCATGCAAACACTAGTACAGGAATATTCATGGAGCTTTATTTGTAACAGCTCAAACTGGCAACAATCCAAATGTCCATCAACAGGTAAATAAATAAACTGTGATTTAGCTGTATGATATACTACTCAGTAATAAAAAGAACAAGCTATCAATATATGCAACTTCATGATGAATCTCAAAATAATGATACTGAGTGAAAGAAGCAAGCAAGAGGATTCCAATTACATAAAAGTCTAGAAATGAACAGTAATCTATAGTTATAGAAAGTAAATCAGAGATTGCCTGATTGAGGAAGGAGGCAGTGCGGGGAGGGTGAATTTACAAAGGACGCATGGAAATGGGGGGATGAGTATGTTCATTATCTTGATTGTGATGATAGTTTCGTTCAAGTATACATGTGTCAACATTTATAAAATTGAAAAATTTAAATATGTGCAGTTCATTTATGTACATTATCTCTCAGAAACACTGAAAAACTAACAAATAGGACTTCTAGAAGTAAAAAATATAACCGAAATAAAAACTTCAATGAATAGGTCTGACAGATAAAGAAAAAGCTAGTGAACTAGAGAAAAGACCACAAATCAGGCTAGAGAGGTAAGAAATGAAAAGAGATAGGTTAAAAAGTATGAAGGAAAGATAAACATGGAAGACAGAGTGAAAGGCTGAATGTATATAATTAGAATTTCAGAGGGAGATCAGAGAGAAACATGGGACAGAGGTGAGATCTGAAGAGCAATGGCTGAAATTTCTGAAGATCTAAGAGATATCACCCTATTAATTTAAGAATGCCAATTCACACTGAATTGTGTTAAATTTAAAGGAAAAAAAAAGAAAAGCCCTGTCTTCTCAGTCATATACCATACTAAACATCACTTGTAGTATTTACCTTGGCTCTTACTTCTGAAGGCCAATGATTCATAGGCATCAAAACTTTGGGAAAGGAAGACTAAGTTATCCAGTCCTAGTTATTATTCTGTAGTTAAACAGAGCCCTCACAGTGTAAAGCCTGGAAAATCCCATTTACCAAGTAAGCCCTGACTTGCTGCTTCTGTGAGAAGTTTCAGGGTACTGAAACTCAATTTCTGCAAGAGGTAGACACTTTACATTGTTCTGCAAAGCTCTTGTGAACAAGAGGTGATTGGGAGCAAACAGCATGCAAAGCTTTAAAAAAGAAGGGAGAAAACATCACAGAAGGAACCTGAGAAGTTCCTTTGCCCCTTAGAAGAAAACAGACATTCCTTACATCCTTACCAGTAAACAACATCCAGTGGAGCAAAGTAATTTTTCATTATCAGGTCGGCAAAGTAAGCTTCTGTTTCCCGGCAGGCAGTTCCATTTCCAATCGCCACTGTGCTGCAGCTTCAAGGGAGAAACAGGAGGAGAAACTGGATGAGCTCAAGGCATGCTTCTGAATCAATCTGAAGAAAATGTACAGAATGCACAAATGCTATTGCACAATGCTCCTGCTCTCTCATACACCCAAGCAACTTCTCCACTGTTTCATAAGGGAGACAGACACACGTAAAATAAAAAGCCCATCTGGTATGCCTCAGTGTTTGAGCGTCAACCTATGAACCAGGAGGTCATGGTTCAATTCCCAGTCAGGGAACATGCTCCAGGTAGGGGCTCAATCCTCAGTGGGAGGCATGCATTGCTGTTTCTATCTCTCACTGCCTCTCCCTTTCTCTCTGAAATCAATACAAATATTTCTTTAAAAAACTTAAATAAAAGTAAGATAAAAAACACTGCCTCTTCATTTGGCATAGCAGGCAGTGGAGAACTAGTTTACTGTCACACACCTTAAGAACAGTCAGCTTTCTTCCCATCTAGAAGGAACCAAATTTAAGTGAATTTTAAGGCACAATAAAGTCATTGTGACTGGATTATGTGATATGTTGTCAAATAATGTAGGGAGCTTCTAACTACTACCATATCTGTTCCTTCAGATCCATGAAGAAGAAAGAAAAGAAGAAGGAAAAAAGAAGGGAGAGAGGAAGGAGAGGAGCAAACTACAGAATCAAAGAGAAAAATGAAATGCTCCCTTTGCTCATATTACCACCTTTGTTTAGTGAAGGTGGCAGAGGAAAGGAGAGCTCGCCAGCATCTGCCCAGCACTGCTCTACCAGGTCCCTTCCCTCTCACCAGTGCACTCCCCTTAAGCCCTTCCTCCACACTAGGGCCTTCAAAGGTGTCTATGGCTGAGCCACCGAAGAACTCAAAGGTTACTTATTTTCATACTTGAAATTCAGCAAAAGCCTCTTTATTTTCTCTGCTTCTTGGAAGCCTTGTCCACAATGCAAGTAAACCACATCAGTATGAAGTATCTGACCTTAGAAAAAAATGAAGAGAAGCCAACTTATAAAACATTTCAAAACACAACACACCAAAGGTCTGAGCCAGTTGAAACAGAAAAGGAACCCGCTTTGTCTTTTAAAATGCAGCCTGAATCATTCATATTCACTAAATCAGATTCTCCCTAAGCATTGTAAAGTTTAGGTACGTCCAAAGTTACAATGACTCGATTTTGCTACATAAAACCATTACTAATTTTTAATATTGATCAACAATAATAATAATAAAGCTAACATTTACCGAATACTTACTATATATGACATGGGATATTTTTATTTCTTCTTTGGGTTATAGGCACATAAATTTCTTTACCATGTATAATTTTTTCAGCTGCATATTTATGAATTGTGAGCTTTTCTGTACTACATTATGTTTTAGCTAAAAATAAATTTAATGAAAAAAATAAAAAATATATATTTAAATTTTTTAGGGTAACTAGCTGAAGAATAAAAGTAATGATGAGCTAGCTACATGACTAACTTAGGAAGTTAGGCAGAAAGAAAATGATCTCAAATGAAAACAGAGAAATGTAGAATAAACTGAGGAGTAATAGAAAGGGTAAATATCTTAGCTAATAAAAGAGAAACATGCAAATTGACCGTACCTCTGCTACACCCACAAGCCCCGCCCACAAGCCCATCAGGAGCGAGTATGCAAATAAACCCAACCAAGATGGCGGTGGCCACGGAGCTCGCTTGGGTTGCCCTTGGTGGTGGAGGAAGCCAAGCTTCCTGCCTGCGCTGGCCGGCTGTGGGCTCTGTTCAAGGCTACAATTTTCAATTATAGAAGATAAATAAATCCCAGATACCTGCTTCCAGCTGCTGTGACCTCCACTCAAGGAAGCGCTGGGTTGCCTGGAGCCATGGCCAGCCAGCAAACAGCCATGAGCCACTCACTCAGGCTAGCCAAGCATCCCAGGGGAGACACCCCCCCAAAGAGGGTGTGGCTAGCCTGCAAACAGCACTCAGCTCCTCACCCAGGCTGGCCACACCCTCATGGGGTAAGGGTTCCCATTGGGGGGGCTTGGCCAGCCTGCCAACAGCCACCAGCCCCTCACCAAAGCTGGCCAAGCACCCTAGCAGGACCCTCCATTCTGAAGAGAGTGTAGCCAGCCTGAACATGGCCCTCAGCCTCTCACACAGGTTTGCCAGGCACCTCAGTGGGTATCCCCACCCTAAAGGGGATGTGGTCAGCCTACAAACAGCCCTCAGCCCCTCACCCAGGCTGGCCACACACCCCCAGCGGGGACTCTCACCCCATGAGGGTGTGGCTGGCCCACAAACCACCACAGGTCCCTCGCCCAGACTGCCCCATGCCCCAAGGGAACCCCACCCCAATCCAGGACATGCTTCAGGGCATATGCACCCACCTCTATACTAATAAAAGGGTAATATGCTAATTAGACTGGGAGAGCTTCTTCTGGACAAAGCCATTGTGGCAGGGCTGAGGTAGAGATGGTTAAAGGGCAAGAAGGTAGGGCAGTTGTGGATGATCAGGCTGGTGGGGGGCAGGGCTATTTGGGGTAATCAAACCAGCAATGGGGAGGGATAGTAGGTGTGAGCAGGCCATCAGGGGTGCAGTTGGGGGCAAGCAGGCTGGCAGGCCAACAGGCAGAGTGGTTAGGGGCAAGCAGGCAGGCAGGCAGGCTAGGGAGCAGTTAGGAGCAAACAGTCCCGGATTGTGGGAGGGATGTCTGACTGCCAGTTTAGGCCCGATCCCTATAAACTTGCAGTAGGACATTCTTCGAGGGGGTCTCAGACTGGAGAAGGTGCAGGTTGGGCTGAGGAACACACCCCTTCTCTGTGCACAAATTTTATGCACTGGGCCACTAGTATGAGTAATAAAAAAATTTACTGGCCAAAACAATAAAGATGTCTGTAGTATTTAAAATATATACAGAATTAAAATGAATCACACAGGTGCCACCATGGAGGAGTACCACTGCCAATGCAATGAGGCTGACCTAAATGCAGATGAAAGCCACAATATTGTTCAAGGTAGGGTTTTGGGTAGTGAAGATTACAATCAGAACGTCAACCAATAGACTGCAAGAATATGGACTGCAAGAATGGACTGTGAAACATTTGGGTAGTGAAGATTACAATCAGAACTGCAACCAATGGACTGCAAGAATGGACTGTGGAACATTTAGTACATTTGGTTAAGTAGGGAAAAGCTCATGAATCTATTGTGACCTGTGCAGTGGTCTAGGGGAATGCAGGTGGCTTTCGCAGCTAGTTTATGCTTTTAGGGATACCACATCTGATGGACTTTTATGGAAGATAGAAGAACCAAACCATGAACTGTAACATCAATGTTTTTGCCACTGTTATTGTCCTGTGACACACTGAAATATTTAGCTAAAGCCATTAACTTCAAAATTTGTCAGTATATCCTTTCTTTTAAAAAATACTTATTAATATGCTAGGTGTCAAGTGTGCAATATGCTTCAAAGCAATCAACAAAAACTAAATATTATAATCAAGCCATCACATAGTAAGTTTACAGATTAGCTCATATTCTATGTACAGAATCATACCCTTTTTTTACCAAGCATGCCTTTTTGCTATTAAAAGTTATCACTAATACCTTTTCAATTTTTAATTATGAAAGTCATATGTAATCACATGAAAGAACATTTAGTGATAAAATATAAAAATCCATAAACCCAGCAGCTGTTATATCTTAGTCTTACTTATTTATAGTCTTTTCATTTGTATGTAATTTTACATTATTTTAATAATAGTCTAATCTAATAAAAGAGTAATATGCAAACTAGGCATCACTCTGAGGCACCTAAGCCATGCCCACCAGCCAAGCTACACCCACCAGCCAATCAGAGCAGCTATATGCAAATTAACCTAGCCAAGATGGTGGCCAGCAGCCATGGAACTAGAACAAACAGGAGGCTTCATTGCACCAGCAATGGAGGAAACTGCCTGCCTAGGCCGGCTGTGGCCTCCACTCAAGGCAACAAAGTTTCAATTATAGAAGATAAATAAACCCCAGATACCTGCTTCCAGAAATGCTGGGTCAATGGGAGCTGTGGCCAGTCTGCAAACAGCCATCAGCCCCTCACCCAAGGTGCCCAGGAACTCCAGCAGGACCCCCCCCAACCCACCCTGAATGGGCTGTGGCCAGGCTTCAAACAGCCATCAGTCCCTCACCCAGGCTGGCCAGGCACCCCAGCAGGACCCCACTCCCTGAAGGGGAAGTGGCCAGCCTGAAAATGGCCCTCAGCCCCTCACCCAGGCTGGCCAGGCACCCCAGTGGGAACCCCACCCTGATCTGGGACACCCTGCAGGGCAAACCAGCCGGCCCCCACCCATGCACCAGGCCTCTATCGTATATAATCCTATATAATAAAAGGGTAATATGCAAACAACAGAACAACTGGGAATGACCGGTCACTATGACATACACGGACCACCAGGGGGCAGACGCTCAATACAGGAACTGCCCCCTGGTGGTCAGTGCACTCCCATAGGGGGAGCTCTGCTCAGCCACAAGCCAGGCTGATGGCTGCCAGTACAGCGGTGGTGGTGGGAGCCTCTCCTGCCTCCTCAGCAGCACTAAGGATGTCCGACTGCAGCTTAGGCCTGCTCCCCGCTGGTAAGTGGACATCCCCCGAGGGTTCCCAGGCTGCCAGAGGGATGTCTGACTGCAAGCTTAGGTCTGATCGCCCGGGGAGTGGGCCTAAAGCAGCAGGTGGACATCCCTCGAGGGGTCCCAGACTGTGAGAGGGCACAGGGAAGGCAGGGGGACCCGCCACCCCCCACGAGTACACAAATTTTTAATTTTACTCAATACAGAATCATTTCAATAGGAACAGTGTAATGTCAGCAAAATACAAACAAAAAATGGCATGACAAGAAAATAGAATCTTATATTTTGACCAGCTTTTCACTAACACTATGTACCTAATTAGACACAGAAATCCATTCAAACAATAAAATTCTCTTTCAGCTTCAGAGATGTTTTAAAAGAGATAAATAAATGAACAAAACATGTTGCAAGGAAAAATCTAGAGAAATCATAATTAGCTAACATTCTTTAATTTTGTATTTCTTCTTAGTAGTACACATGACTTAGGAGAAATGAACTGTTCCTTTTTTCTCTCAACTAATAGTGAAGTACCAACTACTATTAACTTATTTACATTTCCTGAGAATTGTTAAAACAGTTTTTAAAAATTCAAAATCTTGGATTTATATTTGAGGGCAAATTAAATCTGGTAGCCTTGAATTACCCTGTTGAACAAAAGGAGCTACAGAGTACAATGAATAGTATCTAATAGGTGCCTTACAATTCACACATCCCATGTGTAACAAATGCCTGTTACTGCATTATTTCTCAGCTAGTCATTATAGTTATCAATCTGCTGTTCAAATTCTCAGTTTCTTCTGGCACCCATTCAGTTGGACAATTAACATTTATGTTTGAAGAAGAAAAAAAGTTGTTTTACAAGTGATGGAAAAAGTGAATCTGGTTATCCATGTAGAAGTAACCAAAGTGAAAAGCACTTATTGCTGACAGAGAATCATAGCTATAATTTTAAGAATTGCTCCTAGCAAGTAAAAAAATGCATAAAGTATACAACTCTTAAAAAGCTTATTAGCGGTCTAACTGTGCAAGTAGTAAATTTTATCACTGCTTTAGTTATAATCATCTGTAAATAATTTTAAATACTTATGTGGGGTTCAAATTAATTAGAATGAAGCGTAAATTAAAAGTATACAATCACTAGTAGATTATTGAAATCTTAGGACTTATTAAACATAGTTAAACTTATTTTTTTTAAAAGATGAAAAACACAGCTGGCCACCAAATGTGAAGTTAAACTGCTGTTTAACCTTGAAACAAAATCAAGTCTGCATATTACCACTCACACTAATACATATAGAGACTAACACATATAGGAACCATGATTCATTGAATTTTGGGAGAAAGAAAAGCTTGGTATAAATACTGACAATATTAAGTCAGCATTCTTGTAGGAGCACTGTGTGTAGGTATGATACTTGGCTGAATAACAGTAATTGCTCAGTGTTTAAGAAATACAAGGGGGGAGTTTAATGCAATGATTTTCAGCCTGTGGAAAATTCTCATAGTCATTGCTTTTATTTTACTTTATACTGCTGGCTTATAATAGCGGCCAAAGATTATAATAGTGGCCAAACTATCTGTGTAGGTAAGACTCATTTTGACTATTGTTATTGAAGCCTGATCTTAAAAGAATAATAAAAAATATCTCATGAACTTGCCATCGGCTGCTTCTAGTTAAAATATAATAAAGATTATCTTCCTGTGCTATAAAAATAAAATGTATCTATCTCACATAAGTACATCACAATAAACAGATGTGATAGGAAGACAGAATTGGGGGCAAAGGGTTGGGTTAACAAATAAGATGAATATGAAGTTTGATTTTCTCATCCCTGTACACAAGGAAACCATTTTCTAAGACTTGAAAAATTAACATTATTTCTAAGTCCCCATGAAATATATGACGTAAAACGTATGACCAATCAAACAACTTTTATATAAAAGCGGAAAGATGTGCTTACTGGTAGGAGAAATGATAGCTAATTTGCAACCATGTTTGTAACCAGGATCCACTCCCATCAAGGTGCGCCCTGGAACAGGGTTTGTTAAAAGGAGCTGACGAAGGTTCCGTCCAAACATCATCACTGATTCCTTCTCTGCATCTGAAGTTAGTTTGGCTCTTTAAAAAAAGAAAAAGAAAAAGGAGAATGGAGTTTTTCATTCACCCAAATTTTCTTCTAGAAAAAGAACAGAATTCATTTTATAGTTATTCCTCACAAGAGCATTTATTAATATAATTACTTAAAGAGAAAAACATCATATACAAAATTATATTGAGTCTATTTTTGCTAAGTGAAGAAACACAATATCACAAATGACTTTATGGTATCAAACCTACCTAGTTCATCATACCTATGCTCCTTCTCTCTGCTCTCTTTTATGTACACAATCTACATATATAAATATGTGCATGTGTCAGAGACAGGATATATAAAGATTTGGACAGCAAATGGATGTCAAATTAAAGTTTGTTAGAAAATTAAAAATATAAACACATAATCGGAGTGATAAATTATTGAGTCATAAGTAGCCTCCTCCAACAATACTTAGTTTTACACCTTCCCCTATACATATTTCAATGTTATATTCACACTCTATTCCATTCCCTGCACCTACCCCCTTTGTCTTTCTCAGTGATTAGATATGACCATAGATACTATTGCCAGTCTAGAACTATGGTTCATATAAATAACTTCTCAGTTTTATCCAAAGAAGTTATTAAAAGTTGAATTTTAAAACTTGTTCTAGGATAAAAATATGTGTCTATAATGGATATAAAGACAGTTGTAAACTAAGTTTTACATCACGCATCTACTTAAAACTTAACTTATTACCTCATGAAATTCATAAGAATTTATAAAAACTATCTCTTCTTTATTAGACCAGGTTAAAAAAAATGCATGCCATTGGCCACAAGAAAACTGAGAGTTCAAAAGCAATTCAAAGTACATTTCATATCAGTTTTGAGGTGTAATGTTTTCATATCTGAAAGCACACAGATCTAAATAATATTTGCTTTTCTGGCTTAATGCAGTTCCCTAAGGCTCTTCTCTCATTTTCTCTAACACTTCAGTCATTCTGCCTGCAGTCAGCAATGTAACATGAAAAGTATCATTATAAATCTTCACTTTTAACTTTATTTATTGAGGGAGCATTTGCTGTCAGTCTTACATAAGGTACCATGATTGGCGTGAGAGATACAAAGCTCAAAAGACAAGATTCCTATCCTGAAGACCACTACCTAGTGGAAGAAACAGAAAAATAAACAGACAAGTATAAAACAATGGTAAGTGCTATACCAATGGGAACACATAGGGAGGATAGCTAAATTAGAAAGTCTTTCTAAGAGATGTGTTCTCAGGTGAATCCAGAAGGATAAGTAATACCAATGGGAACACATAGGGAGGACAGCTAAATTAGAAAGTCTTTCTAAGAGATGTGTTCTCAGGTGAATCCAGAAGGTAAGTAATAGATACAGGCAAACAAAGGTAGGGAGAATAGATAGAAGGCATGGAAAAAATACCAGTATTCCAGGCAATGGAAGTAGCTCATGGCTCATTATAGAAGCAAATAATTTCATATGCTAAAGTAAAAAGAAATACCAAGACATAAGGCTATAGAGACAAAAAGAAACCAGATCACAAAGGGTCAATCAAGCGCATTCTTCTAAAGATTTTGCATTTTTTCCTGGAGATAAAGAAGATCCATTGAAGGATTTTAAGTAGAAGAGTATGAAACAGCAGATGGAAATTTTAGGATGGCAATGTGGAATGTGTATGGGAAAAGGAAACAAGACAGTGATCATCTATGACCCTATTATAACAATTCAGACAAAAATGACGTTCTGAACCAACTATCCCCTAGTAACCATGGAGATAAACAGAAGTCCACATTCAAAACATAATGAAAGATGGTAAAACAGCACTTAGTAACTGATGGCTTTAAGGAAGAGGTAGGTGTAAAAAATGACACATGAAAGAATGATCGTGACAATCACAGAAATAAGAAATGCAGAAGTAGATTACTCATTATATGTAGTCAACTGAATAAAAGGGCTGCAAAATAATATAATCTAAATGATCTCAATTCATACATGAATGGAGAAAAGTCTGGTTCACAATGGTTATGTCTAGGTAGTGAATTATGTGTTTTTTCTTTTTTTTACTGATTTTTTCCATTTTTCTACATTAGAACAAATTTCCTTTTAATTAGAGAATTAAAGTAATTTTCTTTAAAAAAAAAAATCCATTGGAGGTCCCCCCCCTCACCCCCCCACCTCAATCGCTGTTCAGGTAATTACAAGTATTCCTATTGAGAGACACATCTACTGGTATAGACAATGTCTGAAAACCAACTTATGGAATGAAATAAGATATATTTCTTTAACCACAGGCATTTTACAAAAAGAGAAGGAAAGTGCTCTTGCTTGTCACTAATGGAAGTCAGAGAAGGATTATACATTAAAGAATTCTACACCAAACTACTTTATTCCACAAGCGGTGAAGCTACGCAAACCGAATATATACAAAAATGTCAAAAGTGCCACTAAACATTATATGCAACATGAGAAAACAAGATAAAGAAAATGAAATTTTAAATAAGTTTTCTTTTTAACTTCAGTAAGAACAGAATCTCTTATTTTTTAAATTTGATGTGCCAGCACTCAAAAATAAGAGATGTTACTTCACACAGACTTGAAATGAAATAGCTTTCCAAAAAAAAATATTATTTTTAAGGGATGTCTTGGGCTAAAAAGGATGAATCAAGAGAATGAATGACTTTGATAAAAAAGAGGTTGGACAAAGGGACTATGTGTTGGTTTTAATAGTACCTCCTCACTCTCTGCTCTAAATACCTCTACACTCAATGTCCAGGTCCAGAAAAAGAAAAACAAACATAAAGGCTGCTATAAATTAATGAGGTTGAAGAGATGACTAAATCTAGGGTTCCAAGATAACCCTTGCTGAAACCTATGAACAAGTGAGAATGAAGAAAATCTGTGGCACATAGGAAGGAATGCAGAAAAGGCTGGTGTCTAAAGACTGCCCTCCAAGACCAAGACTAGACGGAAGAGAAAAGACGGGTTGCCTCCTAACATTACCTCTTTCCATCTCCTCCTCTAGAAACAAAACTGTATCTCACCTTTTTTGCAGTTCTTCTTTATAACTTAGTCCCCCTGCTGATCCAACTACATGATTCCTTTAATAAGCTTTTAATATTTGCTCATCATTGCTGATAATTACTCATCCAAATGACTCCCATTTGGAGTGAAAAACATTACATTACCTTTCTCTCTTCGTAGTAATAAATTCACCATGTGTTCCACTGATTCTCTTATGCTTTTTTTTTTTTTTGCTCTCTTTATCCCTAAAACTGCTTCCAACTAACTTCCCCATTAACATCTTAGTTTGTTTCTCCCAAGCCAAATCTCTCAATAAAACTCTCTATTTAGCTTGGTTGTCAAACTGCAAGATTGTATTGCAGAACTGGAAAAGGTACACAGTTAGGGGTCAAGATTTGACAAGTATATCGTAATTAATAGCTGTTTTGTGATGTATGAATGTGAATGCCTCTATAGACTGAAATCTAGACTTAATTTTAAGACTTTGTGATTGGGACTTAGTTCTTTGGATTGGTTGATGGATCAACAAATGTTATTACATGCTTTAATAGACTTATTATCATACATAATAATAAACAGTATACAAAATTAAATTAGATAAGATGCATACCTGAACTCTCTACAGAGGAGAGGATTAATAAGGCGTTTAAAAGAATCATCTATTGAATTGTGTAAAATCTTCATTAACTCCGGCCTTGCAAAGCGACGAGGTCTCCACCTGAGGGGGGGAAAAAAGCTATACTGAAACTGATGTACCAATAACAAGACCAGGAAACCGCTCTTGGAAGAGGAAAGAGGAAGTGGAACAGAAAAGGAGGGAATAACTTTAATGAAGCCAAAGTAACAGTCTGTGTAGAGACACTATGATGCCTGGAAAATGATTAACTATGGCATCTGGAGTTGTTTTTTAAAACCTAGTAACCATGGTCATACAAACTAAAGGAAGGAAAAACTTTCCTATTCTAGGAAGAGTCTTCAAAGCATTATATTAATGGTCAAAATCTTCAGATATAAGAAAGTTATCAAAAATATTACTACAAGTAGATTAGTACTACTAGGCATGAAATATTAGTTTTGGGGGGACAGAGGGAGGTTTAGATAGACACTAGTAAGCTAGGAAATATGGCAGAGAGCAGACCATTAAGAGTATTATGCACCATGACATGGAGCTTGGCCAGAGAGGAAGATAACACAGTCTTGCGTCCTGAGACAATATGCTAAGATAGTCTATTAAGGTGAGAAGACTCTAATGGAGTGCTTTCTTTAAAAAAAAAGCACTATTATCTGATATCTGCTGGGTTCTCTTCCTTTAAGGCCAAACCAAGGTATCCTGACTTGCTTATAGGAAAAAACTTTCACATATGCTATGGTTTCAATGTCTTGATTCCTTTGTCTTGCATGCTAAACCATAATTCATTTTTTTTCCACAAGGGTTGACACTGGTTAATAAAATTGTATGTTTCAGGACTACAATTCTAAAATTACATCATCTATATATTGTATTGTGTATTCACCACTCCAATAATGTTTTTAATGTAGAGAAGATACTATATCCATTGTCTATCATTGTTGGTTTGTTTTTTTAGATAACGGACATCTTCCATATTAGTTCATATAGATATCAGTATAGTATTTTAGAAAAAAAAGAAAGGAAATTTTATAAAAATCTATAAACAGACCTGTTTTGGATGCACCACCTACAGAATTCATTCTTAACTCCATCAGGAATGTTGACCTTGACTGTCAATATCTTCAAATTTTCTCCACGGTTAATTGCCAGAATCTGAGTACACACATATATGGCAAAGACTATGTCCACAAAACATATAAATGATCAATTTAACCAGTCAAATTTATAAAACAAGTCAGGTGGTTACCCAACCTAGAACTCTATCAATTTTTTATTCATTTATTTACCAAAAATTCATTAAGAAATAATCATTTCTTTATATAGTTTATAAGACTTAAAAAACTTAAACGCAAGTACAGAATCTATGACATTCACCACAAGAGACTTTGGTGATCTAAAATCTCATTTCAGATTCAACTAATTGAAAATTAATAATCATCCAGAGATAGGATACACTTTTTATATTTGTGAAAAGAAATTGCTAAGATAAATACAAACAGACAAATTCCTGAGTAAAATATTTAATCACTATTAATTGTTACCATTTACTGAGCACTTAGTAATTGTCAGGCCCATCTAAGTACTTTAAATACATTACTTCATTTAATCTTCAAAACCACCAAATATACATGTATTATCATCTTCATCTAATCTAATAAAAGAGTAATATGCAAATTGACCCTCACTCCATTACACCCACAAGCCATGCCCACCAACCAATCAGGAGGAAATATGCAAATTAACTAAGATGGCGGGGGCCATAGAGCTGGAGTTGCCCCAGGCAATGGAGGAAGCCAGGGTCCTGCAGGCCCTGAGCTCCACTCAAGGCTACAAAGTTTCAATTATAGAAGATAAACCCCAGATACCTGCTGGGCTGGGACCTTGGGTTGCCAGGGGCAACCCAGGCTTTGAGTAGGCAGAGGGGTGGGGGGGATGACCAAGGCAACAATGTTTCAATTATAGAAGTTAAATAAATTCCAGACCCCTGCTTCCAGCCAGGCATCCCAGTAGGGACCTGAACTCTGAAGGGGTTGTGGGCAGCCTGAAACAGCCCTCTGCCCCTCACCCAGGCTGGCCAGGCACCCCAGTAGGGACCTGAACCTTGAAGGGGCTGTAGGCAGCCTAAAATGGCCCTCTACCTCTCACCCAGGCTGGCCAGGCACCCAAGTAGGGACCCAAACACTGAAGGGACTGTGGGCAGCCTGAAACAGCCATCAGCCCCTCACCCAGGGTAGCCAGGCATGCCAGCAGGTGGACATCCCCCGAGGGGTCCCAGACTGTGAGAGGGCAAAGGTTGGGCTGAGGAACGTCCCTCCCCCCGCCCCCCGCCCAGTGCACAAATTTTATATAATGTTCTAAGACTGATTTGCCCAAATCATAAGCAGTAAAGGAGAAATTTAAACTCAGATCAGCCTGCCCATGATCTTAAATTAATACATTAAAAGAGTAATTGTTTTAAAATATATTAAAAACCTTCCTTAAACAGCAAGCAAACCTCAAATAAGCAAAAGAAAGAACACAATAAAAATACAAGGGAAAGTAACAAAATAGAGAATAGAAAAACTATAGAAAGTATCAACAAAACCAAAACTTGGTTCTTTATAACACCAACAAAATTGACAAACTTTTCACTAGACTAGGGGTGTCAACCTGCAGGCCATATAAGGCCCATGAAATCATTTGGCCTGGCCCTGCCAAGGCATTAGGGGTGAGTTAATTAAATGTTTGACTAAATATAGCAGCTATTTTTAAATTGATAAGTTTGTATGGCCTGCAAATGTTATAAATATCCAAATGGCCCTTGACAGAAAAAAGGTTTGCCACCCCTGCACTAGACTGTCCAAAAAAAAAAAAGAAGAAGAAACATTCCAATTAGCAAAATCAGGAATGAAAGAACGGCCATGGCTGTGGATGATATAAAAATAAAAAGAATAAGAGAATACTACGAACAACTGTACACCAAATTAGATCACTTAGATAAAGTGGACAAATTCCTAAAAAGATACAAACTTCCAAAACAGAATCAATAGAAGTGGAAAAGCTGAAACAATCTATAATAAGAGATTGAATTAGTAATTTTAAAAATTCCCACAAGGAAATGTCCAGGCTCAGATGGCTTCATTGCTGAATTCTACAAAATATTTAAAGAATTAATGCCAATTCTCCACAAATTCTTCCAAAAAAATACAGTAACTTCTCAAATCTTTCTATTTACTCTGACACCAAAACCAAACAAGTACATCACACAAAAAAACACAAGGAAGAAAAACACACAACATATCACTATCTCTTGTGAATACAGATGTAAACAACCTCAATAAAATATGAGTAAACCAAATCTAGAAACATATCAAGAGGGATTGATTCCAAGAATGCAAGTTTGGTTTGACATACAAAAATCAATTAATGTAATACATCAGACCAATGAAATAAGTAACAAAATTACACGATCATCTCTATAGATGTGGAAAAAGGATCTGACAAAAGCCATCAGTCAGTCATGATAAAAACACTCAACAAACTAGGAATAGAAGGTATTTCATCAAGGTGGTAAGGAGCACATACAGAAACCCGACAGATAACACCATACTAATGGTGAAGTGCTGGATGCTTCCCATCCAAAATCCATCTCCTCTTGCCACTTCTCTTCAACATTGTGCTGCAAATTCCAGTCAAGTAAGTTAGGCAAAAATTAATAAAGAAAAGAAATAAAAAGCAACTAGATTGAAAAGACAAAAGTAAAACTACACTTGCAAAGAGTATGACTTTATATACAAAAAAAATCTAAAGAATCCACTAAGAAACTGTTAGAACTAATTAAGATTTCAGCAAGATTTCAGGACAATCAATTTACATTTATAAGCATTCTGAAAATAAAAATTCTTTTAAAATTTTATTTACCGAAGCACAAAAAGGAATAAAATACTTAGGAACAATTTTAACAAAAGAAGTGCAAAACTTATACTTGGGAAGCTATAAAACATTGTTAAAAGAAACTAAAGATCTACATAAATGGGAAGACATCCCATGTTCGTGGGTGAGAAAAAGGTTTAATATTGCTAAAATGGTAATACTTCCCATATTGATTTACAGATTCAATGTAATTAATCCATCAAGTTCCATCTAGGTTCTTTGCGAAAACTGGCAAACTAATTTTAAGATTCATATAGAAATTCAAGAAACCCAGAATAGCCAAATCAATCTTGAAAAAACAGAACAAAATTGGAGGATACCCAGTTTCTAATTTCAAGATAGGTGTTACTGGCATAAGAATAGACCTATTGAATGGAATAGGAGTAAGAATCCAGAAACAAATCCATATCTATGGTCAACTTATCTCTAACAAGAATGCCAAGACAATTCAATAAGAAAGATGCAGTCTTTTTTAAAAAAATGTTGAGATAACTGAATAGCCACATACAAAAGAATAAAGTTGTAACCCTTCCTCACACCATACACAATAATTAACTCAAAATCATAGATTTTAACATAAGAACTAAAGCTATAAAACTCTTTTAGAAAAAAATATATCTTTAATTTGAACTTCACATGGAAAAGATCCAGAATTGAGCTCAAATCCAAGCACACTTGTAAGCAGAGTCTAATAAGAAAGGTCACTGATCAGAAAATTATGATACCTGAGGTGTTCTATTGTCAGCTATTATAGTAATTCTTAGTGTCACCATAACTTCACTGAGTCCTAAGCTCCCCATTATGAAATGGAAAGGATATGACAATATTACAAGAATTTCAATGAAGAAAAAAGGAAACAGTTGACTTAAAATTCTTTAATTCATTAGTAAGTAGGCAAATCCAAAGTATTATCATTATTACTACTACCAGCATGCATAAGCAGTTTCCTTATTTACCTGATGATGTTGGATGTTTCTTATGTTGCATGAAAAATTCTGGTAGAGATGAAACTTACCAACATCTTTCTCATTTACTTTTTTTGAGGACACTTTTGCCAGAGATGACTGAATACAAATATATCTATTTTGGCACCTGTTCAAATACACAAATTTTAAAATAAACAAGTATCTATAATAATAAAAGTGTAATATACAAATCGACCATCTGGATTACACCATGCTATGAAACCCACTGGCGCCAGGCCAGCCAAGGTGGGTGCAATGCGATTGGTCAGAGGCCCGGCCATCGCCCCATGATCGTCCCACAGAGGGAGGCCCAGGCCACCATCTGGCAGAGTGATCAATCAGGGGGCTCCATGATCGACCCAAAGAGAGAAGGCTGGGCCACTGGCCAGCAGGGAGATCAGTTGGGGGGCTCCGCTGACGCCCCAAAGAGAGAAGCCCAGGATACTCGGCTGGCAGCGCTGCAGCAGGTAGCTTGGGCCTCCCTCTGCAGGGTGATCTATCAGGGAGCCCTGGCTGGGTAGGCAGGGCCTACCTCTTTGGGGTGATCAATCACAGAGTCCCGCAATCAATCGCTCTGCAGACGGAGGCCCAGGCTACCTGGCCGGCGGTGATCATAGGGCTCCCAGACTGTGAAAGGGCACAGGCTGGGCTGAGGGGAACATCCCCTCCTCCCTCAAGTGCACAAATTTTGTTCACCAGGCCTCTAGTTTATTAACATGTGTAGCAAAGAAACACGTTATATGGAATAGGTTAAAAAAAAAAGTTAAGCTGCTACTGCCCTGGCCAGGGTGGCTCAGCCAGTTGGAGCATCGTCCCATGCACCAAAGGGTCACAGGTTCAATTCCTAGTGAAGATACACACCCAGGTTGTGAGTTCCATTCCAGTAAGGGAAAATACAGGAGGCAACCCATCAAGGTTTCTCTCGCATATTGATGTTTCTCTCTTTCTTCCTCTCTCTAAAATAAATAAAATCATATCTTCAGGTGGGGATTAAAAAAAAACAACAGTTAAGCCACTACCAAATATTTTTAAATGATACCCAACTAAGAGTTATTTGCCCATTAAAAGAGGAATCTTTGCCTATTCATTAGTCCTACAGATCTTTTTATGTATCAACCCAATCCTTCCATAAAAATGTCTAAATGAGTTCAGATTCCATCTGCAGTTACAGAAGAGATCAAAACTATCTACAATGAAACAGACCAATGACCCTGGTCAAAATATCATCCTTCTATAACCAAGTAAGGCAGTCAGAGTCAATTAAAGGCTAAAAAGAAGAAAATATGTCAGAAGAGCTCCCAATGACAATACACTGAAACAACCAAATTTTTGCAGTATAATCTATATCTACTCTAATAAAAGAGTAATATGGAAATTAACCACCTAAGCCACGCCCACTAGCCAAGCCACACCCACCAGCCAATCAAAGCGGCTGTATGCAAATTAACCCAGCCAAGATGGAGGCTGGCAGCCACAGAGTGAGCAGCAGTGGGGCAGCGCAGGCTGTGGGGATGAGGCAGGGGATGAGGTGGGGTGGACAGCAGCGGGGGTGGGGCTCGCGGCAGGGGATAGGGTGGCAGCGGGGGTGGAACGAGCGGGGGCGGCAGGGGGCAGCAGTGGGGACGGGGCGCGTGGTTTGGCGCAGGGGTGTGGCAGCGGGGACGGGGCGTGCGATGGCAGGGGACAGCGGCGAGGACAGGGTGCGCAGCAGCAGGGGCAGGGCGTGGAGACACGTGTGGCTCGTCAGGATGCGGCGTGAACCTTTGCAACCTGAACAAGGTCCCCAAGACCCTGAAGTTCTTCGAGCTGCTGGGGCCAGACTAAGGGACAGGCTCCGAGGCGGGCGTCTTGCTTCCTGTGGAGCCTCTGGATGGGTTCCCTGTCCACTGCCTGAAGGGGGTGTGGGCAGCCTGAAAACAGCTCTCAGCCCTTCACCCAGGCTAGCCACACCCCAATGGGGTGAAGGTCTCTGCTGGGGGGCTTGCCCAGCCTGCAAACAGCCATCAGGCCCTCACCCAGGCTGGCTAGGCACACCAGCAGGTGGACATTCCCCAAGGGGTCCTAGACTGCGAGAGGGCACAGGCCGGGCTGAGGGGACCCCCCCGCCCCCGAGTGCACAAATTTTTGTGCACTGGGCCCCTAGTACTAGTATATAAAAGCGTAATATGCAGAACGACCAGTCAGCTATGACACACACTGACCACCAGGGGCCAGAAGCTCAACGCAGGAGCGGCCCCCAGCCTACAGGCCCTTATCTCCCAACTGGGACCTACCAGCCAACCTCTTAGTCCCTCTCTCTGGCCCGCACGCTCTGATCACCCAATGGGGAACGGGGAACCGGGAACCGGAGGTAGGTGGTGGCGGACATGGGCAGTGCCAGGGCCCCACACACAAAGGATGACCAGTGGCAGTGGCAGCAGCGGGGGGGAGGGCGGGGTAGCCAGGAAAGTTTGGCCGAAATCACAGACTAGGCCTAGGGGCCCTACCGTGCACAAATTTCATGCGCCAGGGCTCTAGTTACCTACGAAAACACATTTTGAAAGCTGAGCAATTCTCCTACTTCACCTCATTCCTCCTAGTGTCACTGAGAATATAGCAAAGTTCTCTCCTCTGAATTAACATAACCCTGACAAGCTACAGTAGTCAACTTATTCATTTCTATCTTTCCTCTTCTCTATACAGCTCACAAAGCTGCATATGTGGAGAGAGAGGAAGAGCAGAGGGTCAGGAAACATCAAAATTAAGTTTTAAATTAATTTTTTTAAAGAGAAAAAAAAAGAAATCATGGATGCAGACAACGATGTGGTGATTGTGAGGTGAAGAAGGATAAAGGGGGGATAAATGGTGATGGAAAAAAATAAAGGGAAAAATATAAATAAATTAATGAAAGTGAGTAAAGTAAAATCTAATTTTAAAAAATTGTTCTGTAAAAGGTAATTTAAGCCCTGGCAGGTTTGGCTCAGTGGATAGAGCGTTGGCCTGCGGACTGAAGGGTCCGGGGTTCAATTCCACTCAAGGGCACACGGCCAGGTTGCAGGCTTGGTCCTCAGTGGAGAGCGTGCAGGTGGCAGCAAACCAATGATTCTCTCTCATTATTTCTCTCTCTCTCCCCCTCCCCTTTCCTCTCTGAAATCAATAAAAATATATTTAAAAAAATAAAATAATTTAAGCCCTGGCAGAAGTGGCTCAGTTGGTTAGAATGTCGTTCGATACACCAAAAGGTTGAGGGTTTGATAACCAGTCTCAGGGACTGTGCAAGAGGCAGCCAATCAATGTTTCTCTCTCACATCGATTTTCTTTTTCTCTCCCTCTCTCCCCCCCTCTCTCTCTTTATTCCTCTCTCTAAAAGAAGCAAAAATTAATTTTAAAAAATATCTTATTTTAATGAGGCATAAAATCCATAAGCCTGAGTAGGGTTTAGGTCAAAGGGTTTTAAAAATCTCTTACAAATTGGGACTGTGATACGATGGATACGCTGCTCTCCATCAGCTAAAATTCATTTTGAGGTCAGTACTTTTAGCCATACCTGACATGAAATAGTTTCATTAGCTTAATCACAGTAAACCCTGGAAATGAAATGTTATAAAATTATATTCCTATGGCATAATATGTTTAAAAGCAATGCCACCCACTCTAAATGAATATGAATCTCTCTCCAGCATATTCTGTATAACCTAGTGGTTTTTAAAGTGTTCCTCAAAGCCCTCCAACTGAGGTGTTTCAATGTTAGGAAGATGAGCATTCAGTTTCAGGCTCCCTGCTCAGAATTCAATTAAAGCAACTTTACTATTATCTGTTTTAAATATTAGGGTTTTGTTGTTTGAACAAAGTTCTGCTACTTAAAAAAAAAAAAAAAGTCTGAAAATAAAGTTTGTTTTAAAATTAATTTTTTGTGTGTGATTTCAGAGAGGAAGTTAGAAGAAGATAGAAACATAAATGATAACAGAGAATCATTGATTGGCTGCCTCCTGCACACCCCACACTGAGGATTGAGCCCACAACCTGGGCATGTGCCCTGATCAGGAATTGAACCATGACCTCCTGGTTCATGAGTAGATGATCAACCACTGAGCAACACTAGCCAGCTTGAAAAAGTATTTAATGACACTGGTCTTAACACTAACAATGCAGCCCTTAACAAGATGAATCCACAAAGCAGAAAAACTCTGTACAAGAATTACTCACAATTTTCTTATGAAGTCAAGTGTCTCTCTGTCTTTAGCAATCATGTCTGCTAAAATATGCTGCACTCCTGTTTCTATGTCCTGGGGTGTCGAAAGCCCTTTAGACAAAAGTGAAAACAAAAGCAAGAACTACAGATTTTTTTTAATTGTTATTAAATCACAATAAATTTATTCCAGTCAAAAAGAACCTTAAATTGACAAATTTAACACATTGTGGACTGATCATGAGAAGTCTCACTTCATATTACAGTGTTTTACAAAGTATCATACTAGCTTGTAAGAACATGTAATAAATAACTTCAAAATGCAATGGGTCTTTAATTTTAAAGCGTGCCTTTAACATTTATGTAAAACGTTTTTTGTACTCGTTCAATAGAAACTTATCTGGCCACTGGGTGAAGCTAAAAATAAAACTACTGGTACGAAATGTGTTAAGACACAAAAGTATCATGGCAATAACTAGCTCCAACAAAAGAAGTTCCCTCTCCAACAAAAACAGGTCTTCAAAAGCAATGAGGACCTTCATATACCATATAACCTAGTGATGAAAAATGCAGCTCTGGAGCCAGCTGCCTGGTCTAATCCTCATTCCACCATTTACCAAATGTGTGACCCTAGGCAAGTTACTTGACCTCTCTGTGCCTCAGTTTCCTATAAAAGTAGACTAGTAATAGTACCTACTTCATGAAGTATTTGCAAAGCATACGCATGTTATGGAAAAACACATTAGTAGTACTATAACTGTGCTGGGCCCTGAATAATTCCCATCATCAGAAGTATCACCAAGTATCCAACATCACATATAGTTCAGAAGCATCACCATATGCGACAATCAAGAGAGATATGGTTATCAAACCTACCCAGCAGGAACTCAATATGAGTATGAACTAAGGAAAACTTGTAGCACAGGAGGTAAAAAATAGAAGGAAAGGAAATCAACCATAAAAGAAAAGTTGAAATAAACAATAAACCTTTATGCATCTAACATTCTGAAAGCTTTGACATTTGATTTTACTGGAACATATTATGACTGGCCATAGACAGTCCCCACTGTGACCACTTTTAATACATGGCTATTCACACTCAGCTACTATTAAATTATTACATGTTGCAACCCTTTAAAAATCCAACTAAAACTACACATTTAAAAAAAATAAACTTGAATGTTACTCATTTCAACCCTTCTCTGTACTCAAATAATATTAACATGCTTTTTCTTGTGATTACTGTCTTTTTCAAAACAGATATTGACATGTGTTATTTGTATATGGACAGATATATATATATATATATATATATTTTTTTTTTTTTTACAGAAACACATACTCAATTTTTTAAATTGCAAACTCACACTTGCTGATTTTTTAAAAAAACAAGATCATAGTATGATGAGATTCTCTACAGTTTTAGACATACTACAGATTTTGTTATCAGATACTGCCCCCTACAGATACTTATGTCTCCTAGCCTAAAAAGTCAACAGAGGCCAAGAGAAACTACAATGATTGTCGAAATCACCAGAACATCACTCTCCCCATTACATCCTATCAGCACTCCTGAAAAGGCCACTTATTCAACAAGCTTCCACCTAAGGCCCTCATTTTGACAATGAAACCAATATATCTTGAAAGTGTCAGTTGTCACTTTCCTTGGGTTTTTCTTAGAAATAGCTCTGCCTTACTCCCTTCCTGTCTTTCTCTTGTGCACACGTACACACAAAAGGACAGGCAGCTACATTTCAGGAAAAGACACAAGTGTGACAGGAGGACTTCACTTTATTCTTCATGCGCATTGAAACTGTTGAAATTCTTCCCAAAGACTAGATACAGTCTTTATAATCTGACTTTATAATTAAATAAATTTTTAGAAATACCACAAAGTTTTAAAAGACAACCTAGGAGAATCTTTATAATGTGAAGAATCCTTATTATCAAAACCTTAGGATGTAAAGGGATTTTTTTTAAGAAAAAAAAAAAAGAAATCACTATATCTTGAAAGAGCAATAAATTTTAAAAATTAATATATTAATAATAAAACTAAAATCTATTTACCAAGATAAAGCATAAAGTAAAAACAGAAGCTACAAACTACCATTTCCCCGAAAATAAGACCTTTCCAATAATAAGGCCTCCCCAAACATAAGGCCTCCCCGATAATAAGGCCCCCGAAGCTACCATAGCTCTGGACTCTGTGGACTCTGGGCCGTAGCGCACAGTTCACTGCTGGCCTCAGCGTAGCTGGAGCAGACAGGAAGTGCAAGGTCTCTTTTCATCAGAGAGCCCGCGCCACCACCAGGACAAAGCTGCCGCCTGCTGCTCGCTCTGCCCTGATGGAGTCTGGCTGACTCAAAGTTAGACAGTGAGTCGTGCAGGGCAGGAGTTGGGCACATTGTGTGGACACACAGGTAATAATTTTTTTTTTTTTTGTTCAATAAATGTGTACCGTATTCTTCTTCATGGAAAAATAAGACACCCCCTGAAAATAAGACCTAGCGCATCTTTTGGAGCAAAAATTAATATAAGACACTGTCTTATTTTCAGGGAAACAGGATAGGAGAAAAGATTTGCCACCCAGATAACTAAAAAAAGAAACTGATGAACAAAATAGATCCAGAGATACAGAATCATAGAACAGACTAATGACTTTCAGAGGGAAGGTGGGGGTGAGGATGTAGTGGTGAGGAGAGATTAACCAGTGAACTTAAATGCATATATGCATAGCCCGCTGACACAGACAATAGTGTGGCTAAGGCTTGGGAGGGGCGGGTGTGGGAAGGAGGGGGTCAATGGGAAAAAACAAAGGAGACATCTATAATACTTTCAATAATAAAGATAAATTTTAAAAAATAAAAGTACATACAAAAAGAAAAGAATGTCTTTAAATGATTGTAAATTAGTAAGAAAAAGAGAAACAGCCCTAGTCAAGTGGCTTAGTTGGCTGGAGCAAAAGGACTTAAGTTGGATTCCCTTTCAGGACACATACCTAGTTGGCAGGTTCAATCCAGGTAGGGGTGCATACAGGAGGCAACCAATATATATTCTCTTTCACATGGATGTTTTTTTGTTTCTTTCTCTTTCTCTCTCTCTCTAAACAAACAAACAAAAAAAATCAGTAGACATATTCTTGGATAAGGATGAAAAAAATGTGTTGTTTTTTTTTTAAAGAAAAAAGAGAGCCCTAACCGGTTTGGCTCAGTGGCTAGAGCGTCAGCCTGGGGACTGAAGGGTCCCAGGTTTGATTCCAGTCAAGGGCATGTACCTTGGTTGTGGGCACATCCCCAGTAGGGGGTGTGCAGGAGGCAGCTGATCAATGTTTTTCTCTCATCAATGTTTCTAACTCTCTATCCGTGTCCCTTCTTCTCTGTAAAATATCAATAAAATATATTTTTCAAAAAAAAAAAAGAGAGAAACAACACAATTAAAAAATGGGCAAAAGTCTAGAACAGATACTTCATCAAAAAAGAAAAGCTGAATGGCTAAGCAAGAAGTATAATGGGCTTTATTTTGTAAGAATTCCTTATTCTTAATTGCTATGTTCTTTGTACAGTCATTATTACCTAATCAAACATTTTCAAATTTAAAAAGAAATAGAACTGATCTCTTTAAGTAGGTACCTTTTACACTGGGTTGAATGTAAGACAGCAGGTTGAGCATCCCTGGATTCTCAAGCAGTGTCCTGGCTGCTTCCTCTAATCCCAGTTGCCTTGCTCTCTGGGCTTTGGTGCCTTTGCTCCCGGTTTTATATGGAGCGGACTAGAAAAAAAATTCAGAAAACATACCACATCATTCAGTTTCAAAAAGCTAGTTAAAATTAGGACACAAAATTAGAGGACATGGTGAGAATGCTAAAGACCGCCTATGGCAACCCGTTCATCCTCCTTCAGAGAAGAATTAACATTAATTAGATAATACTGGCTGCATGAAGACAGTTGTTCTTCATATGACTCTTTACACTTCTATGTACATTTGAAATTAGTTTGTTTAGATTCACCCATCTTAAAAACTCAGTGCCTGAACTGCAAGAACTGTAAGGTCCTCTCCTCAACTCCAGCAAGCTCCTCTAAAAGCTGTCATCATTTAATGCTTCTACTTCTTAACCCACAGTCACTCCTCAACCAGCCACTGCCTGGCTGCTCTTTCCGTATATCAGCACGCTCAAAATGATATCAGAAAGATCCATAAGGATCCCCTAATTACCAAATACACCTTTTTCCCTCCGTATCTTGCCAAACCTTCCTGCTACACTTGACCAGTTAACTGCCACCATATTTTGAATTTAATTTAAAAAGTTCTGCTGCTTGCGTCTGTAGACACTTATGGCCTACAAATGGTTATTTCACCTCCTTCTAAAACTCTTTTTTGTAGTCTTCCACCTGCCTTCCTCCCCAACTCCCCTTGAGTGAAATCTTCTATTCTCATGGTTTCAAATACCAAATACATGCTTGAAGACACTCACAACTAGACCTTCATCTCAGGATGCTCCCTTAAGCTTCACACTGCTATAACCTAATCTCCTTTTCCCTATTTGACTGGGAATTCCTTAAAGACAAGCACTACGTATTATTCATCTTTGTAAACCCAAGTACCTAGCACAAATACGCATCTGACAGCTACTTAACAAAGAATCAATCTTTTGTTGAATTAAAAAATGATGGCTGATGATTTTAGCTTTTTATATAGACCTAAATCATAATGTAATCAGGTTTATGTTGAAAGATTTTTAAAAAGGACTCCTTACCACATGCTCCAGTTCTTCAAAAGTTTTACAGTTTAACAAAGCTCTCAACAAGCATTCAGACATCTTTCCCTCCTTCTTAATTTTCTGGATTGTACCACGAACCTTCTTAGCAACAGCCCTGAAAATAAAAACTTTTGTAATATACAAGACCTACATGTTAAAACTTTCTCTTTGAAGCTATCTCCAACTTAAAGAAATGTTTCAGGTAAAGTAAAAAGTATTTTTTCCGCCTCTGAACCATTTGAGAATAAGTTTGCCATCACATTCAAGTATTTTATGTGCATTTTCTAGAATCCAGAATCTTCTCCTACATAATATAACCATCAAAATCCATTAATTACTACTGATGTTACTATCATCTAATCCTCAGATTTCAGACTTCATGTAAGTTTCACCAACTGTTTCAATAATGTCCTTCAGAGTGAATTCAGTTAAGAAGCATGGGTTGCATGGAACTGCCATGTATCCATAGTGTCCTTCAAGCTGAAATAGTATTTCAGTCTCTCCTTCACTTCAAAGCCTTGATTCAGAAGGCTTGATTCAGGTCAGTTATTTTGAATAATGCCCTAAAGTTTAGGTTTCTCTAATGTTTACTCACAATTTTATTCAGAGGGTGTTTCTTTAGCAAAAATGTGTTGCTCTCGCTGTATCTGATGTGACGATAGCTGGCACAATGATTTTCATTTGTCCTATACTAATTAATTTTGATTATTTGATTAAGGTAGCATGTGTGGGCTTCTCAATAGTACAGGTATTCTTTATTCCCTTTGTAATTAAGTATTTTGTGGTGAGGTACTTGCATTACCCCATTCATCAATAAACTTGCAATTTATTCACTAATTTATTTATTGCATTATGGATTCTTAATTTCTTATTTTTTAGTTGTTATAAGCCATTGCTATCATTTATTTTAATGCTCAAATTGTTCTATATTTGGCCAGAAGTACCCTTCAAGCTAGAATCTGTGTCATTTGGACACATCTTCATCATTCTTTGAGCACTTCCTTATTCTCTGGCAAAAGATATTCCAGGCTCATCTTTTACTTTCCCTACCCCAGCCCTGGAATCAGAAGAATGGTGGTACTTAGACACCAACTTATGGGTGATAGGTGTACTCACTGCTATTGGGTATCACTGCTCAGGATGAGTATACCTGACACTCATGATTTCTAAATACCGTTTTCCACACACAGAACTGGAATTTCATAAAGAAGCTGATTCCAGAAATCAATGCACAGGCAGGGGGGAGGGAAGAGAGGGCTAAGCACAGTTGTTCTACCTCTTTGTCATAATTTTCCACTGTGAATATGCAATCCTGTTATTTTTAATGCCTCCCATCCTATTTCATTACCAGTTCCTATTTACATGATCTGCCTAATAATGCTATTGCTAAAATGATGGGCAAAAGGCAGGGAGATAATACAAATGAATAAAAATGATAAAAAATAAAATCTAATTATGGAAAAAAAAAAGACCAAAGGCAGGAGATTTCAAATTAAAGACGAGGCATATGTAGTCCTTAGATTACATCCTATATGTCTTTTACAGTCCTGGTGGTATCCCGGTGGCTGGAGCTTACCAGAGTCATTTTGACAAAAGACCAATGTCCTATTTGCCATCATATAAGGAAAAGAGGCATATTTAGGGAAAACACAGAAAGAATTTCAGTATTTGATTTCTGCATATGATTTCTTTAATCATATTCTTTTATTTACTTTTTAATAGTGACTCCATCAGTTGGCTAAGTGATTTTGCCTCTCAAGTAATCAGGATCAAGGTTATTAATGAGCTTTATTCGGTAACATACAATAACTCTCCACATATTAGTATTTTAATTCTCCTGGCATTAAAAATGTCAACAAAAGGGGTGGAAACGTTAGTGAGTTGCAAATTTCCCCCAAATCACAGGAAGCTTATTGGACTTGTTGTAAAAATAACCCTTAATATTTTTAGAACAGCTTAATGGTAGTATACCAAATTTTAATCAAATTCTTTTTATAGACTTGAAGAACATACGCTAACAACATGGCACCTGGAATGTAGGAGACATGCAATAAATGCATGAGTGATGAAGAGTGTTTTCATAAACTTTACTGAATAATACAAAGTCTCACAATCTTTATAGTTTCTACATGTGTATTCCTGAGCTATAACAATAAGTCCATAGGCATAACATTATTAAAGGGTACTTTCCATTCTGTAACTGTACAAAACTTACAATCCCCTGATATAAAATCACAATCCTCTCTAAAATAATAGAAAAAGAAAATATACATATTTCCTACCTAACCCTATACTGCCAAAGAGCTTCCCACTTAGGGTCTTTATAGTATTAAGAGGGCAGTTTTGTGCAAGCTGTTGAAGATTTAGACAAAATTTTATTTTTCTGAGTTTCCTGCTGGCAGTCCTAATTTAGCCATTATACATAATCATTTCTATGAGAGATGACGGACAAACTCAGGCACACACTTTCATTGAAAACCACTTTTTTGGCACATGCCCAACCTACACGAAAACACATCAGCAGAAGAACTCTGTACAGCCCTAAGTAAGTAAACTAGAACTGACTTACTCTGTCAGAATAGGACTATAACCAGATAATAATGATGCAAAACAAAACACTGAAACTGGCCCTAACTGGTTTGGCTCAGTGGATAGAGCGTCAGTCTGTGGACTCAAGGGCCCCAGGTTCAATTCCGGTCAAGAGCGTGTACCTTGGTTGTGGGCACATACCCAGTAAGGGGTGTGCAGGAGGTAGCTGATTGATGTTTCTCTCTCATCGATGTTTCTAACTCTCTATCCCTCCCCTTTCCTCTCTGTAAAAAATCAATAAATATATTTTTTAAAAAAACAAAACACTGAAACTGCTGAAAGACATTGTCATTCCCTTCCTCACTGTTTCCCTCATTGGCTCACATGCCCTCTTTCCCCTCACACTACGCTCATCTCTTCCCAGGTTTCTTACCTTAACTCCTCTAGTGTTTGTTGAACTTCTCTCAAGTAATCAGCATCAAGGTTATTAATGAGCTCTTTTCGATAACGTACAATGAAGGGAATTGTATTATCATCATTAAAGAGACGAATGATGTTGCCACAAACCCAAGGTTCAATATTAGTTCTCTCAGATAAAACCTGCAAATTAAGTACACTGAGTGATTTAGAATCCTGAAAATTAAACATCTATATTATAATATGTAATTTAAAATACAGCATCAAATAATGTTCTCCAATCACTTAAAAATTACTTCATGTAGTTTAAATTTTTTCATTAAAAAAAATGTATATACATATATAAATCGACAATCATAAAACAGTCATTTCACTAATTTAATAAAATGCAATAGAAACCACTCTGTATCATTTATATTCTACAGGGCTCAATGAGATATGCACTTTTTTTTTTCCTCTCTCAGATTGGTCACAAGGATCAAGGAGTTGGTAACTCACTGTATTGGCCTAAGTGACAAGAAAAGGCACTTTGAGTCATTGCTAGTGAGAAAGTACAACTTGACAACATCTATCAATATTTATAATATATAAATGCTTTTATGCAATAATCGCACTCCTAGGAATTTATCCTGACAAAACCTAATTTTGCAATGGGGAACTGGTAATAAATTATGATATGCCATAAAACTACTTCTATATGGAATAATTTGGAATGATTAACAAGAAGTGGAAACATGGCTTACTTTCAGGAAAGATAACTGGTTGGATGAGAGTTAGGATAGAAATATCTGTGTCTGTTGAATTTTATATCATACACACATAAGCACTCCAAATTCAAAGTAATAAAGTCTTAAAAACACACTCGTCTACATGTACAAGTTTCAGCACAATGTACATGTAAGCAGAAGAGTTTAGAGAAGTCAGCCTCAAGAAGAAAAAGAATGAAATGCAATTTCAGTAACTCTTCTCAAAACCTAGGCAGATCTGTTCAAAGTAAAATATAAAAGGCCTTAAGTTTTATTAGTATTTCAATCTTGATGCACAAGATCTGCCAAAAAATAAAACAAAGAACAGAAAAATTATTAAAGAAGTATCATGATCAACTAGCTAATAAAATCAGGTAACATATAAAATAGACTGAATTTCAAAACTGGAAATGAAATAAATGACTGAACTCCAGAGACTATTAAGACTAATTGTATCTTGGTCCAGCCATTAAGAAGCTCAAGATCTGGGCTAGAACTCTGGACTGAGATATTTTTCCTCTGGAGAAAAATGATTTGTACATGTAGAACCTTGAAGCTCCGGACGACAGTGCAAAGAGAATCATGAAGAGAGTGTTTCAGTATACTTTCCTGTTACAGAGGTCAATAAATAAAACTTACCAGTTATACAGATCAATAAATCTCCTTTATTGCTTCAGCTCATTCAACTGGGGTTTTCTCTTATTGCAACCAAAAGAACTCTAATCAATGTCCTCACTGTCACAATGTGTTCTCTATCACAGCCATCTCATCTGTCACCAAGAAGCAAACTAAACTCTGAAATGTCTGTTCCTTCACCTGGAACTCCCTTTCTGCAAGTATATTTTACCTGAGCCACAGATCAGGCTTTTATGTTCTTTAGACCTTCCATCCAACCTATCTGCATTACCAATGACAATATTTCTAGAACAAAGATATTGAGGAGGAAGCTGGTCTTGCAAGGAATGTCAGGCCATAAAACCGAATAAAGCCCTGCCCTGAGGGAGGCCAGGGGGCTGTTGTGTTGGCACCAGTCAGTTCAGAACCATCCTGGTGGGTGGCCTTCCTTCGGGGCCTCAAAGCAGAGGTTATAAAAGCAAAGTCCCTGTGTGTCATTGCACTCTGATTTGGAATTCTTCCCGGGTCTATTGGTACCAATGTCTATTAAAAAGATCTCCTTCCCTTTCTCCATGAAGTGTGCTTGGCGTTTCTTTCCTCTTCTGTAACAATATAATAATTCCTTTATTTTTAATTTTTCTTCTTCTGATCCTAACCTCCAATGACTATTATCTATCTATTGGTAAAAGTCCAACCATTACAGCATAGCTTTAATATCCTTTCCCAAGCTTGGCCCCAAACTTCACTGTCCTCAAGGAGTTAGCCATCTAGAGGTGAAAATAAAACGTTAATGCAACCCTGGCCAGTGTGGCTCAGTTGCTTGAGCATAGTCCCATGCGCCCAAAGATGGCCAGTTCAATTCCCAGCCAGGGCGCCGAAAGATCACCATTTCAATTCCCAGCCAGGGCGCCGAAAGATCACCATTTCAATTCCCAGCCAGGGCGCCGAAAGATCACCATTTCAATTCCCAGCCAGGGCACCGAAAGATCACCATTTCAATTCCCAGTCAGGGAACATACACTGGCTGTGCGTTCACATGTAGTAAGAGCGTGTATGCTGCGTGGCCAGCATGACTCAGTGGTTGCGCATCGACCTAGGATTGATTCTGGGTCAGAGCACATGTCTGGGTTGTGGGCTTGATTCCCAGTAGGGGTCGTGCAAGAGGCAGCCGATTAATGATTCTCTCTCATCACTAATGTTTCTATCTCTATCTCCTTCTCCCTTCCTCTCTCAAATCAATTTTTAAAAAAATATTTTTTAAAGAGTGTGTATGCTGCCACTTACGGCAAATTTGCTCCTTGAAATTAAGAATAATGAAACTACATATAAGCAATCATCACTTTTGAGCCTCCAAATCATTCGATTTTTTCTGTCTTAACTTAAACATTTGTTTTAGTTCGTATTATATGTCAATAACCACACCAAACCAGTGAAAATCAAAACATAAAAAACCAAGTTCCTCTTCCCGACAAGCTGATAACGGGAGCAGAAACAGAATGTTAGGGAAGAAGCCAGAGTCGCCAGCCCTTTCTGCATACCTGCAGGCCTTTGCAAATCTTAGCCTGCTTACAGGTTAACTGCCTTTTGGCCTACCCTTTGGCTATTTCCCAGTGTGACTCCAGCCCTTGCATATCCCTAAGCCCTTTTGCATATCTGCAAACTGCCCATTAGCCCTTCTGCCCCCTTTCCTTCTTACTTCTACCTATATAAGCAGCTGCCTTATGGTGGGCTGGAGAGAGCAGATTTTTGTTGATGACCTGCTGCTCTCCCATACTGACTGCAATATTGAAATCAACGCTCATATGAGTCAACCCTGACTCTGCTTAATTGGCTTGAATAGTGATAGGCAGCAGGGACCCATTGTTTGTCTGGTTACACTGACAGAAGACAGACAGGGTGGCAGTTAAACTACAGTGTGATTTGTACTGTGACAGAAGCATATATTGATTGTTTTAAGAGCACAGTGAAGGCAGAAACATCTAAAGCAATGAAAAAGTGACAAGAAAATGAAGATATCCCCAGGCAGCCAAATGGGGGCAGGAATTCCAGGATGAGGGACTAGTATATCGAAAGCCATTGATGAGAAACCTAGGCACATTTTTTAAGTTGCTATACGTCCAGCAATGCTCAAATGTACAAGTGGTGTTGAGGTGAAAAATGAGAAGGTGAATGGCGAATTCTGTGAAGAGTTTGAACTTTAGCCTATGGCCACTATGAAGCCACTGAATGACTGGCTGCTCATTACTTGGCTTCAGCTGCTGAATCAACAGCCCCTAAACCCCTACAAGTCCACAAGATGTGTGGACTAGAGCAGTGGTTTACACTGTGTGATCCCCAGAGCAGACGCACACGCACACGCGTCATCTGGGAACTTCTTAGCAACGCAAATTCTTGGGCCCCACTCGATGGACTGGTTCAGAATCTCTGGGTTGGGGCCCAGCAATCTGTATTTTAGAGAAAACGTGGCTAACAACAAAGAAATGTTTAAGAGTTAAAAGCAAAGAGCAAACCTTAAGGATGGGTAGGAGGAAGGCAGAGAACTACTGTAGTTTCTTTCGTTTAAACCATCCACACTTTTATTACTTTAATAATTTGTACAGTTAGGTGGTAGACAGGAATGGAAGTAAAGTAAAAAGGAAGGTAGTCTTGACATTTTTCCCCCTATAAGATTTAAATAGAGGCACTTTTCGTAAAGCGTTTTAAACTGACACCTATATGAGGCTTATTATATTCTAAACTAGCATCTATATAGGGTTTATTATATTCTAAACACTTTTACATATTCAATATGAACTCATTTAAACTGTATGAGAGGTACTATCATTATTCCTATTTTACAAATACAAAAACTGAGGCCCAAAGAAGTTAAGTGAATTGCCCAGTCCCCCGAGCTATAGTACCCTTTCGAAAATTTGATTGTGTGCAAAGCAGGATGATTTTCTTTTCATGCAAAATCACAAATTAATCAAATTGCCTTTACTTCTCTTCCTGAATCTTCCTGCAGTGAAGTGAGGCATGGTGCCTTCTTACTGCCCCTGGAGTGTCTAAAACCTCCAACAAAATGGCAGGCACCCTCCCAGTGCCCAGAGATTTACTCCTTCAAGTCTACACTCCCATTTCTTCAGTTTAAAAAATAAAGTCTAGGCACCAGTTAATAAACTATAGCTTTAATCAGCCTTATGCAGCACCTACATTTTAAAAGACCTAACATTAAAATTAAATGACTCTCTAATAAGTAGAATTGAGAATTTTCTATTCAATATCTTTCCAAAAACCAGCAATTAAATACATTCCTTCTGAAAGCTGTTCATTCCTGCTATTTTTTTCCCTTACGTATTCATTTTATTGGCTCACTTATCAGACACAGAAATTTTCTTAGAGACAGGAAAAGGAAAAACTAATCTATGCTTCTAGAAGTCAGAGTGGTTACAGGAGAGGGCATCGGGGATTAGAAAAGGTTATGAAGGGAGATTCCAGGGGGCTGTTAAATGTTTTGTTTCTTGACCTGGAAGCTGGATATATGATGACACTTCTGAACATTCATAAACTGTATAGTTAAGTGTTTAACTACAATTTTCTACCAGCTATATATTAATAATAGAAATTTTGTTTTACTTAATTCATCCTGGAATAAACAGTGTGACCTGATGAGTGATGTTGTGCTTATGTGCAGAACTGCAGAGAGAAAGCCAACACAGCTCACCTCCTTCCTGTCCCACTTCTTTCCCCAATTTTGTCATCCCATAGTCTTCTTCACCCATATAATCACACATCATCTGTTGCAAGAAAGGGGTAAACAGCTAATGAAAAGGTTTTGCTCGCTCTTCCACCTTAACTTAGAAACTTTGCAAAAATATTACATCTGGCTGCTCACTCCCCTACCCCTACATCCCTCAAAATAAAGAGACATATAATATCAACTAGGGGCCCGGTGCACAAAAATTTGTGCCCCGGGGGCCGGGGGTCCCCTCAGCCCGGCCTGTGCCCTCTCCCAGTCTGGGACCCCTCTGGGGATGTCTACCTGGTGGGGTGCCTGGCCAGCCTGGGTGAGGGGCCAATGTCTATTTGCTGGCCAAGCTCCCCAGTGGAGACCCTCACCCCAGGGGGTGTGGCAAGCCTGGGTGAGGGGCTGAGGGCAGTTTTCAGGCCGGCCACAGCTCCCACTGACCCTCCGGGCCACCCTCCTGGGAAGCCGATGGTGGGGTGGCGCTGGCCACCCCATGGCCTCCCAGGCGGGGGCCCCGGGGTCCGGCCGCCTGGTCCCCGCCCCCCGGGAGGCTCCCACCCGGGAAGCCGATGGTGGGGTGGCATTGGCCACCCCATGGCCTCCCAGGCGGGGGCCTCGGGGTCCCGCCACCTGGTCCCCGCACCCGCACCACCCCCCCCCGCCCCCCGGCTCCTGCCCGGGAAGGCATCCACAGGCCCAAGGCGCCGGATGCCTTCCCAGGACAGAGGCTCCCAAGATGGCGCAGGCCGCAGCCCCGGAGAAGCTGCACACCGGGGCTGCGGCCTCCGCCATCTTGGCTGGGCTAATTTGCATACAGCAGCTCTGATTGGCTGGTGGGCGTGGCTTACCCACCCCGGAGAAATGGTTAATTTCAATATTACGCTTTTATTAATTAAGATCACTACTTTGGAGCACTAGATTTTCTCAAAAACTGCAGCTAGTCATCTCTTCAAATTCTTATAATGCTCAGGGTATTCACAACGTATTTGCATAATAATATAATGTACTTCGACAAAAACTAGTTTCTGATGGCAACCCCACGCTTGCAGCTTGGGGGACAGGCCTGAAAAGGAGCAGGTTCTCTGGTGACCTCTAATCCCTGATTAGTAAATAGACACTGTGTTTTTTTGTTTGTTTTGTTTTTAATATATATCTTATTGATTTTTTACAGAGAGGAAGGGAAGAGGGATAGAGAGTTAGAAACATCGATGAGAGAGAAACAACGATCGATCAGTTGCCTCCTGCACACTCCCTACTGGGGATGTGACCACAACCCAGGTACATGCCCTTGACCGGAATCAAACCTGGGACCCATGAGTCCGCAGGCCGACGCTCTATCCACTGAGCCAAACCGGTTAGGGCACACACTATGTTTATATGTGGAGTCTATCACTAAGTCAAGTAGGGCAATGCAGTTTTCCCTCCCAAAACAAAACAGTGATGTTCCTGAGAGAACAGTGACCTTTTCAGAGTTGGGAAACATGACTTAAAGATGGGGGGAAAAAGAGGATCAGGTGTCATGGTCATCAGAGTTCATGGGGATTATCACACAAAATGAAGGAAATAAAAATGCCATTTCTCACATGTTCAATCTATAATAATAAAAGCATAATACGCTAATCAGACCAGATGGAGGAGGCCAGTGCTGCCAGGGAAGCTGGGAAGGAAGGCCTACTCTTGCACAAATTTCGTGCTTCGGGCCTCTAGTTAGTAATAGTTAATAATTTCTATACAAGTAATTTCCACTGACCACTCCTAACTAAGTACTTTTCAGGATTTCCCCAGAAACCTTGGACATACACTTTGCTTCAAAATATAATACACAGATTGCAGACATTTAATTGTTCCGACCTTCCCAACCAGCATGGCATCACTGACTCTCACTCTTCTCGGTCCCTGTTTCCCCAACCTGCCTCTGTTCTCAATCAGGTGTGAAGGCAGGAATGCAGTGCTATGGTGAAGTTATTTTCTCTCCCACAAAATTGGGGAGTTTCTCCTGTTTATGGGGAAATAAAAAGACATAGGAAAGGAAATCCACACATACCCCAAGAATTGTCTGTAAAAGTTAATTCGAAGTTAGACAAGGATGACTACATCCGGTTAAATTTTTTAAAATCCCAAAATGTAAGTCATACCTAAAGTTTCCCAGACTGCAATGCATAGCAGGGGAAGGAATGCACATCAGAATCCCAGGACAGACAACAGGGAAGGAGGTCACCCACAAGGTACCCTGAGGGGCAATGCTATTATTATGTGAAATGTTCTCAGACTATGTTGGGGCAAACAAAAAGGTTGAGAATCACTGTTTAAGGTCAGTTCTTCTCTACCATCCCCAAAGCCAGCAAAAGAAACTGAGATAAATCCGACTTCCCCTGATATATTATAGTACTTCAAGTTGGGATTCAAACAGAATTCCTTTAAGAAACTGCTAGTTCTTGCTCATAGCATATTATGACAATACACTGTATTAAAACAGATGTATTATGGCCAGTGACCCAATCTCTTGCACAGCTTCACAGAGAAATACAATCCAAATTCAAAGCAAAAACGTAACAACGAACCTTTGAGGGCCCAATCTGTTGGTACACTGTCTAAAAAGCATATGTTCACTAGAACACCCTGGCAGAGACATCCCTTGCCTGAGGTCACAGTTCTTAGCTGAAGAACTGACGACAATAAGATATGATACAAAGCAGCATACACAGGAAGGGAACCAGTGACCAGGGCCTCCTGAAGCCACTGACAAACTGAAGAGAGAAAAGTCCCCCTTTCCTTAGCCACTTTTTGACTCTTATGCTAGTCAAAAGGAATCACCTGAAGTAAAATATAGACACAGCTGCACATACCTGTACTATGTCCCAGTCCATTTCCGCCTCCTCTACAACATTGCTGGCATTTGCTGGAAACCTGACAGGCTGGCCCTGAAGACATGATTCGGTCTTTATTTTCTTTAAAGGGGACGGACCAGATGTACAGTCGTCTTCATCTTCTTCCTTCTTGCATGCCCCTTCCCCCAGGGTGCTTGAGGATGGTGTCTCTGTACTGTTACTCCCACTCTTAAAGTTGCTGGCTTTGTTGGTTTCTTCATCAACTTTCAGCTTTTTGGTCCTTGGAGCTGAAGGTGACTGAGCTGAATTTTTCCGTTTTGTCTTTGCTGTTTTCAGAGTCTGCACAGTATCCAATTTATTTTTCCTGTCTTCCAAATCAACATCAGCAATAAGCACAGAACTATTCTATCAAATCACAAAGAAAACACATGATAATTAGAAGATACAAACCAATTACCATGAAGTATTACTCAGCAATGAAAAGGACAAATTATTCACACAATAACTTAGAAGAATCTCAAGATTATGTTGGGGGTGAGAGGCAATCTCAAAAAGTTACACACTATATGATTATATTTACGTAGCATTCTTGAACAAATTAGTAGCTGCCAGAAGTCAGAAATTGGGGGCAGGGAAGAGATGGAAAGGAAGGGTGGGAAGGAGCTGGGTGTGGCTATAAATGAGCAACACTAGGTCCTTGTGGTGATGGAACCTGCCAGAAGCCAGTTCCGGCATGTCAGCAGGGCTGAATCATATGGAAATGGCTGAGGGCATTTCCCCAAACCTGAAAAGGTACATAAATGATTGCTTACTGCCAGACAGCTGAGGGCATCTTAATCTACATGTTATTGCCTCCTACTGGCCAAACACCTGAACATCTGTAGGCATCTCCCCCGGTCTGACAATGGACTCTATATACTAACCCTGGTCTTTGATGTGTATATCTACCTCGCCTGAGGACAATTTGTGTTAATAAAAAGCAAGGGGTCCTGAGACAAGGAAAACTTAGTTCCTTTAGCTAAATTTTCTCTGGCTCCCCAAAAATCCCTTCTAAAATTATGTTTCATCTCTGGACTCTTTAATAAGTTATACACAGCGCCTTCTCCAGATTCCTGAACGCTTCTAGATGCTGGAACAAGACCCCCAGGAGGACCACAAGGATCTGTGTGGTGGACACACAAACCTAGAACTAAATATACACATAAATGAATACAAAGAAAAGTGGGAAATCTAAATAAGTTGAGTGGGTTTTGTAACTGCCACATCCTCATTGTAATATTTTCCTATATTTTGCAAGATGTTACCATTGGGGAAAACTGGATGAAGGGCACATACTATCTCTCTCTCTCTATATATATATATTTTTCTTTAATATATTTTTATTGATTTCAGAGAGGAAGGGAGAGAGAGAGATAGAAACATGAGAGATAGAAACATCCATGATGAGTGAAAATCATGGGTCGGCTGCCTCCAGCAAGTCCCCCACGGGGACATGTGCCCTTGACTAGAATCGAACCCGGGACCCTTCAATTCGCAGGCCGACGCTCTATCCACTGAGCCAAACCGACTAGGACCTCTCTGTATATTTTTTTACAACTGTATGTGAAATTATCTAGGAATAAAAAGGTTAATTTAAAAAATGACTAAAGGATAAGTCTTTACCCAGCAATGAAAAGGAACAAATTGTTCACAGCCTGAAAAACAAGATTTAAAACTTGCAATAAAAAATCAACCATTTGCAGCGGTTCTCAACCTGTGGGTCGCGACCCCTTTGGCGGTGGAATGGCCCTTTCACAGGGGTCGCCTAAGACCATCCTGCGTATCAGACATTTACATTACGATTCCTAACAGTAGCAACATTACTGTTATGAAATAGCAATGAAAATAATTTTATGGTTGGGTCACAACATGTATTTAAAGGGCCAGAAGGTTGAGAACCACTGATTTAGAGAGAAAAGAGGAGCACACAGTGATAAAAGGCAGCAATTTATGCAGATGGATACAGGACAGAAGTGTGACGGCAGGGTAGTGTCAGGAGTTTGCAAAGCAGTCCACGCACGTCCAGAGGCCACCTGATACACAGCCCCCACCACAGAAGTGTGTAGGTGTGAAGGAATGAGTACTCATTTGGGCACTAATACAGGAGACAGTACCCTCCCAGTTAGGAGAGCAGTGCAGCGGCCCTGTGTCCGCTAACGGACCTACCAGCTCCTTAACAAGCCCGCCTTCCGAGCCGTCGCTGATCTTCCGGGTGTTCTTCTTCCCCCGAGGCACCCTCTTCGGTTTGGATTCCTTGCAAACTGGCTGCTTAGCGTTTCTGGGGACTTTCTTTTGGGGCTCCCAAGCACTATCTTCCTTGTCATCTTCTTCAGAGGCAGATGACCTAGGGGTAAATTGACAGAAAAATTGCAGGAAAAATGAAGCCAAATGTCAAAGTAAAAAAAAAAAAACAACCCACAAAAAGATACTTCTTGAAAAAAGAATAAGGTATGTGGTGTTTCACATAAAATGGAGGGAAATGAGCACAAGCTATGAACAGATTTTACCAAAAAAATGAAACATGAGTTAATCAGAGACCAATGTAAAAAGAGCCCCAATATACTGTAAATCGCAGGTCTCTCCACTCACCTCTCACCTAACAGACAACTATACACACATATAGTCAAGACACAGAAAGGCATTTATTACAGTCAGCAATGTATGGGAGCATGTCACACCATAGTCACTGTGAGGTTTTTCATCTTAACAATGAAAAGCACTTAAATAATCGCCTAAGTACTAACCATATTCATTTAAATTGTATTAGGTTATTCAAACCAATTTAAAGAGTGGGAAATGGCCCTAGGAAGCACTTAATTACATCAAAAGCCACTATCAAGACCCTTCCAACTGTTTCTTTCTTTTTTTCTTTTTTCTCCTAGACCTTCCAGAGTGGAAAGATGCATCTTTTGTTTGTTTGTTTTTAATTGATTTCAGAGAGGAAAGGAGAGGGGGAGAGAGAGAGAAACATCAATGGTGAGAGACTCATTGATTGGCTGCCTCCTGCACGCCCCACACTGGGGATCGAGCCCACAACCCCACAACCCAGGCATGTGCCCTGACCAAAAGTGACCTCCTGGTTCATATGTTAATGCTCAACCACTGAGCCACGCTGGCAGGGCTACAACTGGTTTTTACTTAATCCTTTCTTTCCTTTCACAGAATGGATTTGTTTCCTGATGAAATGGGATCAGGCGCAGCTGCAGTACATTTCTAACAACTCAAGAATCAAATTCATTGCAACAGCAGAGCCAAAGCAGCATGTGAGCTTTGGGAAAGGAGCATCATGCTCCATCAGTCCAGTTAATTTTATTTCTTCCCACAATGTAAAAGGTCAATATTGGCAGGAAGGATAACTACTTCCTTCACTGATTAGTGAATAGAGATGTTTGGCTTTTAAATGTTTAAGTTCTGCCTATAGGAAAAACTGGATTGGATGACTGCTTAGCTAAATTATGCCCTGGGAGAGCATAGTTACAATAGGTGAAGTTACTGATGGTCTCTAAGTGAGTTATCTTCAGAAGCAGACACTAACTAAAGCCTAAGAGCAGTCATAAATAAATAAATAAATAAATAAATAAATAAATAAATAAATAAATGGCACTGAAAAGCATTAAAGTAAAATAGCACAATAATGGGTGAATTAAAAGAATGAGATTTAGAAAATCAAGGAATCATAAAATCAGGGTTCTGCTCTTCATGCCATTACCAAACTGAGCTGAATTACTTCATTTCAGCTCAATGTCATCATCCCCCAAGCAGGAATTATTAACTTTACTAGAGGCTCAGTGCACGAAATTCGTGCATGGGCAGGGTCCCTAGGGCTGGCAGGTGATCAGGGCCTATCAGGGCCTTTCAGATCAGGCCCACCAGAGCCTTCCTTTGTTCCATGCTGCCCCCTGGTGGTCAGCGCACATCATAGGGAGCGTTTGAACTCCTGATAGGTTGAATTCCTGAGGGGACAATTTGCATGTTAGCCTTTTATTATATAGGATTATTATATAGGATTTCACACAGGGATAATGCAAAGATTACATGACAGGCACAAAGTATTTCCAGTTATTAGGAAGAAAAACTAGTACAGATATTATTTTATTATACATGAGGCAGTTCTAAGACAGCTAGTCAATGCTCATTCCTAATCACGCTTGACCTCTCAGCAACACGGGGCACTCACTCCTTAGCGCATGTCTTTCACACCTAAGGGACACTGCTCCTCTGGTTTCCTCCTGCTTCCCTGGCAGCTTCTCCTTAGACCCTTTGCTTACTCATCCTCCTCTCCACAACCTTTCAATGTTGGGAACCTCTCAGACTTAGTCCCCAGCCTTCTGCTCTCTACACTCTTTTTACTAGATGACCGTATCTCATCCTATAGCTGAATACAGAGAAATTTCAATTTTATGTCTCAACTTGACCTGACCTCAAGAGGATGCCCACTTTCACTCAATGTCTAGCAATCATCTCAAACTTACCAAGCCCCAAACAGGTCTCCTGATCTCACCACCCTCCTCCTGATTCTCCTCCAGTCTTCCCCAATTCCTATCTACTCTATCTTTAAAATATATACCAAACCAAACCACTTCTCACCCATTTTAATCTCATTCCAGTCCCTCTCTGCCTTGGGGACTCTGGTTTGGCCACACTGGTCTTGCTGTTCCCTGAACACTCCAAGCTCATTCCTGCCTCAGGGTTGTCACACTTGCCGTCCCCTCAACTTGGAACATTCATCTATTCCTCAGATCTTTGCAAACTGCACTCTCATATCTCATTTAGATCTCTTGCCACACATTCCAAAAGAACTTTCCCAAGTACCGTAACCAAAATGTCTCCCGCTCCAACCACTCACCATGCTCTCTGATCTCTTGCCCTCTTTTACGTTTCCTTCAGTACTATTACTGTCTAACATTAATCGGTCCTTTATTTAACAAATTTCTTCAGGGTACCTACTACGGTGCTCTGAAGCAGAAGTTCTCAACTGGGGACAATTTTGTCCTCACAGGAGGGCCAAGGAGAACGGGAGGATGCTACTGGCATCTAGTAGATAAGATACCCCAGATGCTGCTCCATTTCCTATAATGAAAAGTACAGTCCCCCACAGCAAAGAATTATCTGATCAATAGTGTACAGGTTGAGAAACCTTGCTCTAAAGCAATACAGGGTGGGGCAAAATAGATTTATAGTTGTATGTGAAACACAGTTTATTCTTGTATTATTATTTATTAATTATTTATTAACTATTTTCCATATGAGCAACTGTAAACTTACTTTTGCCCCACCTGTATTTAAAAATTCCTTGCTTTCATGCAACTTACATTATAGTGTAAATATTATGTTACATGCTTAGTTTGTTGCCTGGTGTGGCTCAGTGGCTGAACATTAACCTATGAACCAGGAGGTTACGGTCTGATTCTGATTCAGGGCACATGGCCAGGTTGTGAGCTCGTTACCCAGTGTGGGGTGTGCAGGAGGCAGCCAATCAAAGACCTTCCCTCATCATTGATGTTTCTATCCCTTCTTCCCTCTTCCTTCCTCTCTGAAATCAATAAAAATGTATGTATTTTTAAATGTTTACTTCATTACTTTCTTTCTCCTTGTTCCACAGTACCAATACCCAAACAGAACCTGGGACAAAGCCTGAATTTAATAAATATCTGTTGTATAGATGATTGAAAAAAAGCACAGCCTTCTTCAATCCAAATGACTTAGAAGTTAATGAAAGCATGCATTAATTCCCTAAAATATACACCACTGTCCCACCCCCCACCCTCATAAAAAGAAAAAATATGCTTACAACTCAGAGAAGGAAGAAAACTCATCTATGGGTACTGCAGTCTGGACCTTTGCTTTTGCTCTTCTTGGCAATGATGACATCTGGAAGAAATAGAACATGAAATCAGCAGGATCTGAATCACATGAATGACTGATGACTTATTTTGTCTGCAAAACGTGTCATGCAAAACTAACACTCTAATAGTTCTGCTGTTAGAAAATGCTGTCAGGGGGAAAATGGGGGTCATTTAAAGCCCAAACACAGGTTTCCCCTCTTATGTGGCTGTGGCGGACAATTATAAGAGCAGCTAACACCTTTCCAATGGTTTCAAAAGCCTGATGAGTGTGAGCCAACTCTGATAAAATATTAGCTCCTATAGAGTGACAATTCATAGTCTTTTTAGAATTATATGTTTGAGTATGCTACAAGTGTTTTTATATATTTTATTTATATTTTTAAAATATATTTTATTGATTTTTTTTTAATAGAAAGGAAGGGAGAGGAATAGAGTTAGAAACATCGATGACAGAGAAACATCAATCAGCTGCCTCCTGCACACTCCCCATTGGGGATGTGCCCACAACCAAGGTACATGCCCTTGACCGGAATCGAACCTGGGACCCTTCAGTCCACAGGCGGATGCTCTATCCACTGAGCCAAACCAGTTAGGGCTATAAGTGTTTTTGATGGTATATCAGACAGCAAACTGCGAAAGATACAGTTCTTTATTAAACTACATTTAAACCATAAACTGAATTAAACTGTAAGAACTATTTTCCCTCTTCTATGTCTTCTTACAGTATAAAGAAGTTTATATGCAAAGCTGACAATGTTGATTAAGCAGCCACGTTATTCCTAAAACAAGATAATCCATTCCCTTATAATAAAAGTTTCAATATTTAAATAACAATTACTAAAACCATTGAAAAATATTTATCAAATTCAAAGGCCCAGCTCTAAAAAATTAAGACAAACAGCCAGAAACATCATATGATATAGGAAATAAGCGATTTATTTTAGCTGATAAATTATCTAGGGTTAAACTGAAGTTTAAATACCAATGTTCTTAGGAACTGTTTACCTACCTCCATTCTCTAACATTCTCTTACTGTGTGTCACAGGATTTGTTAGACTAACCAAAATTTAATCTATTTCCATGTGGTTTTTTTAAATATATTTTTATTAGTATCAGAGAGGAAGGGAGGGGGAGAGATAAAGCATCCATGATGACAATCATTGATCAGGCGCCTTCTGTAGGTCCTACACTGGGGATCCAGCCCACAACCCAGGTATGTACGCTGACCTGGAATCAAACTGAACAAACACCTCCTGATTTATAGGTCGTCACTCAACCACTGCTCAACACTGGCCGGGCTATTTCCATGGTTTTAAATACCTGTATCACCTACTTAACCCACTCCTACTCCATCTCAATAAATTGCACCACCATCCACCTTAGACAGATGATTTTTTGCTAAGCCCAGAACCTTCGAAACATGTTAACTGCCTGACCGTTTGGCTCAGGGGATAGAGCGTCGGCCTGTGGACTGAAGGGTCCCAGGTTCGATTCCGGTCAAGGGCATGTACCTTGGTTGTGGGCACATTCCCAGTGGGGGGTGTGCAGGAGGCAGCTGATCGATGTTTCTCTCTCATCAATGTTTCTAGCTCTCTATCCCTCTCCCTTCCTCTTTAAAAAATCAATAAAATATATTTTTTTAAAAACTGTTAACAGCTTCAATGAGCTATAACTGACATGCAATAAACTGAACACACTTTAAGTGTATAAATTTGATGTTCTGACATATGTATATTCATCTCCACAACCAAAATAATGAAAATATCCATTATCCCCCAAGTTTCTCTTGCTAAATGAAAGCCTTGAAAATCTTTTTTTCTTTCAATCTCCCACATCCAGTTTATTAGTAAATCACAAATTTTTCCTCCAAAATATATCTTAAATCTCTATAATCTTCAGTGAATCTTTAGTCCCCAGTATCTCTCACCTGGCCTGGCCTCTTAACCAGCCTCTTTGCTTCCTCTCTTGCCCCTACAACCTATTCTCCACATACCAGTGCAGAAGGTCATTTAGAAAATCCTTAAAAATCATTTGATGATTTCCAATCCTCTCCAGTACAATCCAATCTTATTATTTTTTTTTTACTATTACCTTCTAAAGTGCCCACAGGGCTGACCGCTACCTTTCTCACATCTACCACTTGCTGTATCTCCACAACCATAGTCACAACATTCAGTTCCTGTGACAAGCATGATTCTTTCCCACCTCAAGTTCCCTCTGGGTGGAGGACTAGTCCTCTGCTCACCAATAGGCTGGCTGCTTCTCGTCTCTTAGAGCTTAGTATTTTAAACCTAAAATGGGTGTGTCCCAGAAGTAATATTATAGCACCGCTTACTTCCTTAATACAGTACCAAATAACATAACCTGTAACTCTCCTTATTTATTATCTGCATCCGCTTCATGACAGTACACACCATGAAGGAAGAAACCACCTTAACCTTATTCATTTCTGCATCACACATAGTCCGGCATTTAATAGCTGCTCTATAATGCTTGCTCAATGAACATGAGAATATATTTTTAAATGGTCTTTATAGAGGAATACTGTAGGCATCTGTTTTCCCCATCACTATTAGACAAAATCACACATAGCACTCATTGTTTTCTTGAAAGAGGGACCGTATGGAAGACCTTTCTTATTCTTAGTGGCTCGCGATGTTCCAGCCTCCCAAGCTGTCCTATTTCTCCGGGCACATGAGCATATTTAAGTCAATAACTTGGGAGGTTTCTGTGATGTTCCTAAGGGGAAAAGCACTAACCTAGGGCAAGTGAAAATCGGGAGAAGGGCACGGAGGAAGTTGCATACACACGAATATTAAAATCGGAAAAACCACAACTTACAAATTTAAGAAGCAGAGCGGAGGGGAACGGCTTTGTAAGAGGTAGCTAGAGTAGTTTCCCCCGGGGGCGCCATCCTAAGTGCTCCCCGAGAGTCAGCAGGTACCCAACTGAGCAATAATCACAAATACTAGGCCCGAAGGAGCCTCAGCCATCAGGGGCTCGCGGTCCCCCTTCATGAATGAGATCCGGGGAGGCTACAGGTTTACTCTCAGGGAAGAGCTACGAGGCGGAAGGATTAGAACCCAGAGCCCCACACACCAAGACGAGGCCTCCCTCCCATTCCACACGCATTATATGAGCCGCATGCTGTCAGGTAGGAGGTCCCCGGAACGCTGCCCAGTGTCCACTCCTTCCCTCCACAGCTGCTGAGCGCCTCCCGGACGCCGGGCACACCGCCGGGAATGAAGCTGGCTCGGCCGCGATCTGACAGCGAAAAGGACGCTTCCTCCCCCACCTCCGAACACTGGAGGTACAAACACCACCTAGGTGTGCTCGGCTTTCCTTTGTCCGCTCTAGGAGCGAAGAGCTGCATTTTTTTTTTATTTTTTTTTTACTAACACGCTAAGAGGGGTTTTCTGGATTCAAGTTGGTAAATACAGAACTCAAACAGTAAAAACTTCTCACTTTTAAAAAGAGATGTTATCCCCCCAATGAGCGCTCAGAACTCTTTGCACGGCCCCCAAAAAACCGGAGCCCGGACGCCGGGCTCCACGCAGCCCGCAGGCAGCCGGCCAACGCGGACGCTCGGCTCACCTTCCCGCACCGCGAAGCCAAAGGCCCGGGATTCTGCGTGTGTGTGACCGCGTCTTCCGGCTCCCGCCGGAAGTTTTTCAAACTCCGGAAGTCCCGCCTCGCTCCTCCTTGACTGACTGCAGCAGGGCTGAGCTCCCTGAGTCGGGCGGAGCCAAGCTGGACGGAGGTGAGGCCGGAGCGAAGGGTGGGCGGGTGAAGGGGCCGGGGTGGAGGGGGAGCCTGACCTACGGCCGTGGCGGACCCGCCTCCCGGTTTTCCTTTCTCTTGAACGGCTTTGCTCTCTTTTCATTACATTATTTGAGTTTGCAGTAGAAAAATGAAAAGCAATCAAGCTTTACACGCTCTAAAATCAAGTTTTAAATTTTTTATTTAACTTTTTTTCTTTTAGTGTATTTCATTATTTCCTGGCCAAGATCCAACCTCGACTATGGCTTCAGTGTTATGAAAATATCCAAATTTTTTGATGAGGACTTCCGGCAACCTCACACAGCCCAGGAGGTTCCCTCTACCTTAATGGAAGAGGTTAGTTAGCCCTACAGTCATCATTATCTTACATGGGTCCCTCGGGCAGGTCATCACACTATCAAGTACACGTTTTAGAAACCTTGTTCTTTGAACCTGTTTCTACCTCCACCCGCTTTAGCTTACCCCCTTACCCTCTAAGGTACCCAATACAACCTAGGATAAATACTGAATTAATTGAGGCAAACACAGGAACCAGTTACCCACACTAACTGGGCTAGAATGGAAAAGCCCTGCCCTATTTCATTGGTCAGATTCTCTGAAAGTGCTAAGAAGCTAGTATCCTAGGTGAGCCCTCCTCCAGATCCAGTATTTCTGTTTCTCTTCCCTCAACACACAAAAGTAGCTCCTATTTTTTATTACAGTGATTCCCAAGTATGTTAACTTTGTCGGGGCCTCACGCTAACCTGACAAGCTCAGGGAAGGCCTGCATGGCAGTCTCGTAACCTCAAAGACCCAAAGTAACTACAAAGGAGGTCCTGAAATTAAACTGTTACTAAAATCCATTATGGTGGGTAGTCACTTCCTAGGCTGGTATCTTCCCTAACAAGGTCAGCCTTTACCTTGTCTGAGCCTATCTGTCTTTTTGCATCTATAGTAACGTATCCTTGAAATGTCTGGGTAACTTGTAACTTTCCCTTTTTCCCAGACCCCTTAGGCCACAACCAAATGCCCTGGGTGCTAGGACAGGAGACCGTAAATTCCTTCATTGTTATTGTTACCATGTTCATTGTTCACTGTGAACTATCCTGCACCCACCTAAGTATGTCTCTGTCACTTTGTATTTATCCAATTCCAGAGGTTCCCCCCCACCACCCCCCTTTGCCTTCTCCCACCTCTCTAATCTATCACCAATGGATTTCATGTAACCCAACCTACAGCTCCTTCTTTGGTTGCAAAAATAGGTGAAAAACTGCAGTTCTCCAGAGCATTATCCCAGCACATTGAGATTCTGCTTCCCAGCAATTGTTGATAGTTTGGCTCAAATAAACTCACAGAAATTACTTACAGGTTTGAATGTTTTTACGTTAACAGCTTCCCATACCCTAAACCCCATGTTTTTTTCACTAATCCAGTTTAAATGCTATAAAGGCCTTCCCAGCAATTCTTTCCTTTCCCCTTGAATATATTTCCTCAAAATCAGTTCTCAGTAGAAATGAAAAATGACTTGGGGGATTCTTGTTTGTTTGTTTTTGGTGATGTGCTTTTTACCAAGCATACTAAACTCTAAACTCACAGAAACAACCCCCCTCCCCCAACAAATTTTGACTGTAAGATTAAGGAAATAAAGCTATTGTTAGTTTAGATTAGAGTTTAGCATACCAAAATCCCATGGATTTGTTTTTAAAAGCAGCTTTCTATGCTAATAATTCATTTCCAAGGACTCTGATTACTGAAGAGCTATTGAAATGACCCAGGAGTGGACCTTACTACATACAGATTTATCCAAAGTAAACATAAATTTCACTGGATAATTTTTGCAATGTGTAGGAAAATAAGACTTTCTAAATTTCTATTCTCCTATATCTAAGATCCCTGGTTGGTAAGGATTAGTTTCAGAGATTGTTTAGAGATTTTTTTTTCCCTTCTTAATTTGTAGTCTTATGTTACCTTTTACAATGATTCCAGAAGGTCTGGCACTGTCTGCTATAATCACTGTCTGCCCCACAATTTCTAGTTCTGAAAGAATGCTAGAGAAAACATTACAGTCTGGGATTATGGGAAGGAAACCCAGTCATCATTATAATAAATTACTATTTACTATTCACCTACTTTTTATTGTGCTATATAGGTTTAAGATAGAGAATAATATGGATCAAGGTGAATCAATATCCTCACAAAATCTTTTAAAATAATCCCTACCCTAGAGAACCTTACAAGCAGGAGTAGGGCTAGATACAGTCATGAGAGACAAACTCATACCAGCCCTGGCTGGTTGGCTCCATTGGTTGGAGTGTCATCCCATGGTTGTCAGCCAAAAGGTTGCGGTTCAATTCCCATTCAGGGCACATACCTAGGTTGCAAGTTTCATCCCCAGTTGGGGCACATATGGGAGGCACCTGATGAATGTTTCTCTCATATCTCACATAGATATATATATATATCTCTCTCACCAATAAAAACATATTTTCTGGTGAGAATTAAAAGAGAGAGAGAGACAGACAGACAGATCAACCACCCTATATAAGATAATCTAGATTCAAGGTTAGTAGTAGATACACTGCACAGTGAGAATGAGAATAGGAATTGGCCTGCATAGTAGAGTTGGACATTGACTGTCCTCTCTTCCACCAGGGATAGCTGCTTTTCAGCTGGGGAAGAAAAAATAAATAAATAGCCTACCAAGCCCAAGCAGGTTTGGCTCAGTGGATAGAGTGTCTGCCCACAGACTGAAGGGTCCCGGGTTTGATTCTGATCAAGGACTTGTACTGTACCTTGGTTGCAGGCTTGATGCCCAGCTCTGGTCAGGGTGCTTACAGGAGGCAACTAATCAATGTGTCTTTCTTACATCGATGTACCTCTCTTTCTTTCTCTTCCCTTCCCTTCCACTCTCTCTAATGGGAAAGTAGCCTCAAAAATATCCTCAGGTGAAGATTAACCAAAAGTAAATAAATAAATAGCAAGTAAATAAATAAATAAATGGATGTGAGTGGTGACCTACTTCAAAGGCATGTAAGCTGTCTAAAAAGCAGTTTCCTCAGAATTTTGTAAGAGAGCAATTCCCACTAAAATCTGTCAAGGAAATTTTGTAATCACTAATCATAAACCAGGCCCTACCACAAAAACTGCCTTTTCTCTCCAGGACCTTGCGCAAGCTATTGTTTACCTTTGGTTCTTAAGTGCTGAATTCCAAGAAATTCAAGGGTTTAGCCTGGGATAATCTGGACACCCACCTGAGACTATGCAGCACAGTTTGGGAGCAATGAAAACATGTTTTGGATTTGGTTGGAGGTTACCTATTTTATTGCTCCAAAGCACACAGCTCCTCACATGATAGTCATTGGTATGTTATCACTTGTATGTTATTGTCTATGTTTTCAAGTCATTTCCCTATGGGTTCTACCTCCCTAGGGAAACTATAATAATAGTAATAACATACATTCATTGATCTCTACTATGTGCCAGGCACGAAGTCAAGGCTTTTATATGTATTTGTGTATTTGATCCGCATTTCAGCTCAATGAAACATTGCTAATTATGCTCTTTTTATAAATGAGAAGATCAGCCCTGACCATTGTGTTTCAGTTGGCTGGGCATTGTCCTCTGCACTGAAAGGTTGCTGGTTTGATTCCTGATCAAGGCACATGCCTGGGTTGTGGACTGGATCCCCAGTATGGGCCGTGCAGGAGGCTGCCAATCAAAGACACACTCTCACATTGATGTTTCTTCTCCCTTTCTCTCTCTCTAAAAATCAATAAACTATTCTTTTAAAAAATTTTAAATGAGAAGACTAAGGTATAGAGAACTTAAATAACTCATTCAAAGTCATACCAGCTATTAAATTGCAGTTCCAGGATTTAAAACCAGTACTCTTAAAGACATCCATATACCACCAACTCAAAGCAAAGATCTCTTTTTCCTCCACAATGGTAATTAGTGCAAGACTTTTAATAATTGAGAAGGTACCTGGGTTTGATTCTGGTCAAGGGTACATACCCAGGTTGCAGGCTCAATCCTCAGTTGTGGATGTGCAGGGAGCAGCTGATCAATGATCAGCTCCTCACTGAAATTATATATATATCTTAACTAATAAAAGCGTAATATTGAAATTAACCGTTTCTCCGAGACGGGGTAAGCCACACCCACCAGCCAATCAGAGTGGCTGTATGCAAATTAGCCCAGCCAACATGGAGGCCGCCACTCACGGCAGCTTCCATTGCGGCAGGAGTGAAAGTGAAACTGTGCCCACTCTGCTTAAACTGGCTCTAGCGAAACACATGTTTGTAACATAATAACAATCATAGAATCCTCGGGAGCTGAAGGAAACAGCAGACCTGGCCTGAGTCTAAGAGTATAACATTGTTGCAGTATAGACTCCACGAGGTGAAGCAGAGAGGAGGTTTCATTACATGTCTAGGCCTCGCCTTAAAGGAACAGCATCAATTATAGAAGATAAACAAACCCCAGAAACCTGCGTCCAGCCAGCCTTGCTGGGACATTGGGTCAATGGGAGCTGTGGGCAGCCTTAAAGCCTGAAAGCGCCAATCAGCCCATCACCCACACTGGCCACAACCCAATGGGGTGAGGGACGTTCCTGGGGGGCTTGGCCAGTCTGGAGACAGCCATCAGCCCGTCACTCAGGCTGGTCAGGCATGCCAGCAGGTGGACATCCCCAGGGGGGTCCCAGACTGTGAGAGGGCACAGGCCGGGCTGAGGGACCTCCCGAGTGCACAGAGCGGCTGCAGGGCGGAACAGCACAGGACCCAAGACTCATGAGTGGGAAAGAGGCGGCAGGGTTGGCGGCCTGCTTGGCGGCTGCCCAGGCCCTTTTCAGGGCACCGGGGAGCGGGAAAGAGGCGGTGGGGGGTCTCGGCCTGCTTGGCGGCTGCCCAGACCCCATGCAGGGCATCCAGGAGCAGGAAAGAGGCAGTGGGGGTTGGGGGCCTGCTTGGCAGCTTCCCAGGCCCTTTGCGGGGCACCGGGGAGTGGGAAAGCAAGGCAACAGGGTACGGGTGAGTGGGAAAGAGGCAGCGGGGGCGTCTCGGCCTGCTTGGCAGCTGCCCAGGCCCTTTGTGGGGCACCAGGGAGCAGGAAAGCAAGGCTGAAGTGGCCGGGGTCCTGCTTGGCAGCTCCCCAGACCCCTTGGCGGCACTGGGGAGTGGGAAAGGAAGGCACCAGGGGACTGGTGAGTGGGAAAGAGTCGGTGGCCTGCTTGGCGGCTCCTCAGGCCCTTTCGGGGGCCACTGGGGAGCAGGAAAGCAAGCTCTTGGGGGCTGGGGGCCTGCTTGGCGGCTCCCAAGATCCCTTCCGGGGATCAGGGAGCAGGAAAAGGCTGGCCTGACCACAAGGCAGGGTTTTCCCTGCTTTCTGGTGGCTGGAGGAAGATGAGCAGTAGGCAAGCTTGGGAGGCAGGCAGCACCCAGCCCTGGCCACAGCTCAAAAAAGAGAACAACATGCAGGGGAGGGCAAGAGTCTGAGAGATCAACATAGAGGGGGTCCCTGCTCCAAGCCTGGGGGCAGGCCCCCAGCAAGTAGACACACACAGGAGGACTGCTCCGAGCCTCAGATGAGGCTGGGGGCAGGTCCCCAGTGGCGACACACACACACACACACACACACACACACACACACACACACACAAAAGACGCCTGGCAGACTGGGGCCATCATAGGACATCCACTGAGGGGTTCCAGACTGTGAGAGGGGGCAGACTGGGCTGAGGGACCCCCCTCCCCCCTCCGTGCACGAATTTCGTGCACCGGGCCCCTAGTATATATTAAAAGAACACAAATTCTTAATATAGATGCAACTGTCTGCACCGAATTTTGCACCCACTAAATTGTAAGATACTTATATCCAAGTCTAGGAACTAAGTATTAGCCATTTGAGTCTCCCCTTCTGCAGCTTCTTCCTTTGCCTATATACTGCCTAATAATGCCCGACAAAGTGCTCAATAAACTCTGACCAGGCATATCAAATTAGTTAGAGCATTGCCCCTACATCCCAAGGTTGCAAGTTCGAGTCCCGGTCAGGGTACATGCAAGAATCAATCAATGAATGTATAAATAAGTGGAACAACAAATCTCTCTCTCCTTTCCTCTCTCTATAAAATCAATCCATTAATAAAAATTTTAAAAAATAAAATAGTAGACTAACTCTTGGACTAAAGACTATACCCAGAGTAAAGAAAAGTCCTTCCTCATACTAGATAAAGTAATCTAAAGCTCCTGCCACACAGTAGGTGGGTTACCATTCTGAAAATCAAATGTACTTTTGGAAATTCAAACATTTTGTGCCTTAAAGTTAATCACCTTGCAAAGGCAGAGAGTCTGTTTCAGATTAGAGAATGCATGAACTGAAACTGAGCCCTATTTTATAAATTTGCATATTAGCCCTGCCCATCCACTTTCCCACTGTCAAAAACTCTCATTCCTAAACATTAAAACTCATTGGCTTCAATAGGCTTGTCTCCATAATTCAGCCAGGAACTTAGAGACTTCCTGCAAAATATAGTAGAAGAGATTGGTAAGCAGAGAAAGGGGCTTCTTAAGTGAGGTAGAATAGGCTTGTAGATGCATTCCCAAGCTTGGCTTGTCCTGTTACTTTTTCAGTCTGGCTGGGAGCAGAGCATCATTCCAAAGTGCTAGTCTCATGCTGAAGATATTGTTACAGCCCAGAGAAAGTCTGTCTACCTTATGTGTAAAAGAAAAAAAAAATTAAAGGGCTTAAAATCCTGAGTTTTGAATAACTATTGAAGGGATCTTAAAGAGGCATCATTGAAGCCTGAGGAAATTGTGCAGATTTTTCAAGGAAACGGGTATTCAGACATAAAAGGGTTACATACATTTAAATTTATCTTACGTGAAGTAAAATTATGGGACCTACATTTTAAACTAGAATATAACTTCTCTCTATAGCTGAAAACCGAAATGCAGTGTTTTTCCCCACTTTATATTTTACAAATCCTTGAAATACTTTGTAATGAATGCAATTAAAAAACGAGATTAAGAAGAAAATCCAGAACCATAGATAAAAAGTTGTATCTATTACACGGCTCACTGTTCTGCTCATCACCTGTCTGGCAAATTCACTGGCTAAAAGTCCATCTGTTGCATTCATGAGCAGAATTTTCTCCTAGTGAGTTTACCTCCCTTGAGTAGTGTCTAGGGACCACCTCAGAGGCCTAAAATATCCATTTAATAGCCTAAGATCCAAGCATAGCAACCCTGAAGTGTTCATTCAAACCCGAATGGTGGCATGACTGGCTAGGTCGAAGGAAGGGATGAAAGGCAGCACAGTGGGGCCGTGTTTATTTTGTCCATCATCACAGGGAGCCAAGTCTGGAGACTATACTTCATAACTAATATTTTGTAGTACCTTTGCTCCATCTTTCAGCTTAATGAGCTAAAGCTATCCTGTGAATGATTCGCTTGAAATACTCATCCAGGAAGCTTATAGTCAGAATTTTAATACTAGAAGCTTCACACATTAACTGAATTCAATTTTGGAAAAGCAATGTGTGGCAGATTAACCTATGTTTAAGTGTGTGTGTGTGTGTGTGTGTGTGTGTTTGCTATTTTTGCTTTAAAGTCTGATTTATTGAGTATCCTATATAATAAAGAGGGAATATGCAAATTGACCATCACTCCAGTCAATTTACACCCACAACTGAGGCTAAGTTCCCATAATGAGCCTTAAGGAGCAATCAGCAGGGACCTGAGGCTACACGCTCACCTTCCTCCTGCATGGGGCTTGACAGGGGACCTGAGGTCGTGCCTTCCACCTGCAGGGCTTGACAGGAGACCTCAGGCTGCACCCTCTTCCCTGGTGCCAGGCCAGAGGAACTCAGGCCATGCCCCCTGCCCTGGCACCAGGCGAGGGGACCTGAGGCTGTGCTCCCCACCTAGCGGGACTTGACGGGGGCCCTCAAGGTGTGCCCTCCGCCCTGGTGCTGGGCCAGGGGACCTCAGGCCATGCCCCCCACCCCCGCACCAGGCCAGGGGACCTTAGGCTGTGCCCCCTGCCCTGGCGCCAGACTGGGGGATCACAGGCCACTCCCTCTGCCCAGCAGGGCTTGATGGGAGACCTCAGGCCATGCCCCCCTGCCCTGGCACCCAGGGGACCTGAGGCTGCACCCCCCACCTGGCAGAGCTTGACAGGGTGGGACTGGCCAGGTCTGGATCTAGCCCAATGAAGGGGGGCCGTCCAGGTTTGGGTCTTGAGCAATTTTGTGGTGCACATGGGTGGTTGAAGACTTGACTCTGGGTTCCATGGTGCACCCCAGACTCTGATAGGAGGAAGATTTTCATATACGTTTTACTAATTTCCTTTAATCTCTGACGCTTCTATTATAGAGGAAGGGCAAATAGCAGTATTAAAATATTTCCCCTAATTAATCCCCTTTTAATGTGCATGAATTTCATGTACTGGGCCACTAGTAATTTACATAAAGTAAAACTCAACTTTTTATTCTGAAAAACACATACAGTCACATAACCACCACAAGTAAGATATAAAACATTTCTGTCACCTAAAAAATGCTCTTTGCAGTCAATCTTCTCTAACATGCTCAGCCCCTGGTAAGAACTCATCTGTTCTTGGTTCCAATAATTACAACTTTTCTGAATTGTCATGTAAACAGAAGCACAATTCTTTTACTTAGTAGAATGCATGAGGGATTAATCCATGTTGTTGCATGTGTCACTGGTTTGTTTCTTTCTATTGCCAGTTAGCATTCCATTGTGTGGGCATACTACAATTGATCTGTTTAGCAGCTGATGGACACTTGGCGTTTTTTCCACTTTTAGGCCATCATTAATAATTCTGCTATACACATTGATGTATAAGTTTTTGTGTGGACATATGTTTTCATTACTCTTGGATAAATAACTACAAACAGGATTGCTGAGTCATATGATGAGTACTTATTTTTATAGGAAACTACTAAATTGGTTTTCAAAATACTATTTTTGCATTTCCACCGGCAATGCAGGAGAGATCCAGTTGCTTCACAAACTTGCCAGAACTTGATATTGTCACGTTTGTTTGTTTGTTTTTCTTTTTGCCATTTAATTGATATTTAAGAGTATCTCTCTAAGGTCTTCATTTGCATTCCTTAATGATTAATATAATGTATTTATTTGTCACCAATATATCTTTTTACATAAAGTGTCTGTTCAAATCTTTTGACAAATTTTAACTGGATTTTTTAATTATTGAATTATGAGAGTCTTCATTTGTTATGGATACTAGTCCTTCATAAAATATGACACTTGGCTTTGAGAATAACAAGTTATCACATGCAGCTGCCAGCGTAATAGCACATAGAAAAATTATTTCATCAAGAGGCTAACTAATAGATGGTATCAAAACCACCAACATTCTTACACACGTGAATTTTCCTGAAACCAACGTCATTGTAAACAGAAAACATTCTTTGCAGAAAAATGACCTAATTTCACAGTGAAAGATGATAAAAGTATGAGCTTACAATACGTAAATTTATCACCTTAAGTGAATGCATTAAAATTGAGAAAGTGGCATCCATAAACTTCAGTGATACTGTGGGAAGTTAGTGAAACCATCATCTTCACACAGCCTAACTGGGTATTTTGTTTAGACTACACCGTGGTCTGAATGTAAGAAAATCCAAATAGTTTACCAAGAAACTCCTGTTGGACCCTACAAGTTAGAGTTTAACAGAAGTAGGCTTACCATATGTAAGGGTCTTTAATCACTTTCTGGCATGAGCTTTATCAGTTAGGAGACCCAGGTCTATTATTCCTATAATTTTCAGGCCTGTTTCTAGAAAGCATTAGCTAGCACTTCTCAAATTTTAATGCACATATGAATCACTGGCAGAGCTTTTTAAAAATGATAATTCCTATCCCTAGCTCCAAGATCCCAATTTAATGAGTTTAAGGTAGGGTCTATGTGCATGAGGACACCAAGAGGTTCTTCCACACATTACCTAAAGGCAAGTCTAATTCTTACTGTACACTTGATTTAGGAAACTTAGAGGTAGTTACATACTTATTTCAATTAAACCTTTATGTATTAATTATCTATTGCTACTTAACACCCCCCCCCATTTTTTTAATGTTGTAAATATTTTATTTAGTAAATATATTATTGATTTCAGAAAGGAAGGGAGAGGGAGAGAGAGATAGAAATATCAGTGATGAGAGAGAATCATTGATTGGCTGCCTCCTACACACCCCCTACTGGGGATCAAGCCCACAACCCAGGCATGTGCCCTTGATTAGAATCAAACTTGGGATCCCTTAGGCCATCTCTCTATCCATCGAGCAAAACCAGCTAGGGCTAATGTTGCAAATATTTTACATAATCTCCTGGTAAATAAACTGGATGAACTGGATTCCAGAGAGACAGATTCTGGATAAGTAAGTGTGCGTATTCAAAGGTGTCTTAAAAATAATGTCCCCAGACTGTTTCATAACGTAGTAAAAACTTCCAGTTATAAGATAAATAAGTTTTAGGGATGTAATTTACAACAGAATGACTATAGTTAACAATATTATATTGTATCTTTGAAAATTACTAAGATAATAGACCTTAGAAGTTCTCATCACAAGGAAATGTTTTGTTAGTTGCACATTAAATAATCAATTTTACTAAACGTAAATTTAGATAAAATTAGGTCTATTCTAATTCTAGTAAGTCTTATATTTGTACCTCTAACACACAAACCACCAAAAATTGTTCATTTTACTGCCTGCCAATAAAAGGGAACCACAGCCCTAACCGGTTTGGCTCAGCGGATAGAGCATCGGCCTGCGGACTGAAGGGTCCCAGGTTTGATTCTGGTCAAGGGCATGTACCTTGGTTGCAGGCACATCCCCGGTAGGGGGTGTGCAAGAGGCAGCTGAGCGATGTTACTCTCTCATCGATGTTTCTAATTCTCTATTCCTCTCCTTTCCTCTCTGTAAAAAAATCAATAAAATATAATAAAGAAAAAAAAGGGAACCACAAATCCCAACAGGAATTGATGGCAGTCAGTCACCTGGGAATCTGCTCTTATCCACACCCAACCAGCACTGGTTTGAATCTCATCTCTCTCACCTTGAAAAGCTGTGGCCCTGGAAATTCTAGTTCTAGCCTGCCTTAGACTTCTTGAGCTCTATTTGGAAAAGGCCTGAAATCTCAGTTCTGCTTTGGCTAATAGTTATTCTTTGCTGCCAGAATGGCTAGGATTTTTGCTTACTTGAGACTTAATATTATTTTTATTATTTTTGCACCTGTAAAACATTCAGAGTGGTCTGGCAAGTGGCTATTTGCATTTCTAAATGTCATCTTTAACAGGAATGAATTAGCAACACTATTTTTTAAAAATATATTTTATTGATTTTTACAGTGAAGAAGGGAGAGCAATAGAAAGTTAGAAACATGGACCAGCTGCCTCCTGCACACCCCCTACTGGAGATGTGCCCGAAACCAAGGTACTTGCCCTTGACCAGAATCAAACGTGGGACCCTTCAGTCCTCAGGTGGACACTCTATCTACTGAGCCAAACCGGTTAGGGCAACAACACTGTTTTAATGACATGTGTAACCTGCTAACATCTTACAGTCATGCATTGCAGTTGCCGCCTGGCTCATTTAGCAAACACCACATATGAGCTATCATGGTAACTCAATTGTTGCCAAGTACATTGGTGACAAACTGGTTTTCTTTTCAAGACGTTTGTCCTCTCCCCTCTCTAGATGCTGCTGGAAAGACTAATAAAAGCATAGAATCTGATATATTTATATCTTGTCTTATGGAACAATTTCATAACAACTCAGTAGAAAAATCTCATTACAATGAGAGTAACAGCAATACTGAACTTACTTTTAACCAACAAACATCTGGTTGATGACTTACAAATGCATAAACATAGGGATGGCATCAGATGGTCATGGACTTTGGGTGAAGAGTGGTGTATGCAATGGCACAGCCTACCTTTGTGGTGCTTTGACCAATCCTAGGAACAAAAGCAAATTTGGACAAAATAGTGGTGTCAAGAAGTCTCATGTCCAGTTGCACTTTTTAAATTTTAACATATTCTTCAAATGTTTTATTAGTTAACATAGTTCGTAGTTCAAAATGTGAAAGATACAAAAGGGGAAGCTATAGAAATTCTGTTGCCTCTATTCACCAGCCACTTAGTACCCCTCCCTATAAGTAATCTACCCATTTCTTTCATATCCTCCCAGAGAAAATTCTTTGCATATACAGTCAAATGAAACAATGTATTTTATCAAACCTAGGATGTCACTGATTGCAAGTTATACTGTTATTGTTATTACTAGGGGCCCGGTGCACAAAAATTTGTGCACTGGGTGGGGGAGGTCCCTCAGCCCGGCCTGTGCCCTCTCCCAGTCTGGGACCCCTCTGGGGATGTCCACCTGCTGGTGTGCCTGGCCAGCCTGGGTGAGGGGCTGAGGGCAGTTTTCAGGCTGTCCACAGCTCCCACTGACCCTACGGGCCACCCGCCTGGGAAGCCGATGGTGGGGTAGCGCTGGCCACCCCATGGCCTCCCGGGCAGGGGCCGCGGGGGTCCGGCCACCTGGTCCCCGCCCCCTCCTCTCTAGGCTTCCGCCTGGGAAGGCATCCGCAGGCCCAAGGCTCCAGATGCCTTCCCAGGACAGAGGCTGCCAAGATGGTGGAGGCTGAAGCCTTGGAGAAGCCGCACACCGGGGCTGCGGCCTCCGCCATCTTGGCTGGGCTAATTTGCATACCGCAGCTCTGATTGGCTGGTGGGCGTGGCTTACCCTGTCCCAGAGAAACAGTTAATTTTAATATTATGCTTTTATTAGTTATGATAATTAACTAGAGGCCTGGTGCACAAAATTTATGCATGAATAGGGTCCCTAGTAGCTGCTGGCTGAGCACCTCCTTTCCGCCAGCCAGGTGAAGGGCCTCCCTCCTCCTGGCCCCTGCCACCACCACCACCGCTGGTCCAAGCCCCTGGTCAAACTCCCAATCGAACTCCCAGTTGAGGGGACATTTGCATATTAGGCTTTTATTATATAGGATTATATATATTATTAACATATATGCTATCTAATCTAATAAAAGAGTAATATGCAAATTGACCCTCACCCAAGCCATGCCCACCAGCCAAGCCATGACCACCCGCCAATCAGAGCAACTGTATGCAAATTAACCCAGCCAAGATGGTGGACGGTAGCCACAGAGCTAGAGCAAACAGGAGGCTTCTGTTGCACCAGTGATGGAGGAAACTGCCTGCCTAAGCCAGCTGTAGCCTCCGCTCAAGGCAATAATGTTTCAATTATAGAAGATAAATAAACCCCAGAAACCTGATTCCAGCCAGCCTTGCTAGGATGTTGGGTCAATGGGAGCTGTGGCCAGCCTGCAAACAGCCATCAGTTCATCACCCAGGCAGGCCAGAAACTCCAGCAGGAACCCCATCCTGATCCAGGACACCCTTCAGGGCAAACCAGCTGGCCCCCACCCATGCACCAGGCCTCTATCCTGTATAATCCTATATAATAAAAGGATAATATGCAAATTGATCCTAACAGCAGAACAACTGGGAATGACTGGTCACTATGACACACACTGACCACCAGGGGGCACATGCTTAATGCAGAAGCTGCCCCTGGTGGTCAGGGCACTCCCACAGGGGGTGCTCTGCTCAGCCACAAGGCAGAAGGCTGCCAGTACAGCGGTGGTTGTGGGAGCCTCTCCTGCCTCCTCAGCAGCGCTAAGGATGTCCAACTGCAGCTTAGGCCTGCTCCCTGCTGCCACGTGGACATCCCCTGAGGGCTCCCGGGATGCCAGAGGAATGTCTGACTGCCATCTTAGGCCTGATCGCCTGGGGAGCGGGCCTAAGCCAGCAGGTGGACATCCCTTGAGGTGTCCCAGACTGCATGAGGACACAGGCCAAGCAGAGGGGACCCCCCCCCCCCGAATGCACAAATTTTTGTGCACCTGGCTTCTAGTTATCTATAATAATAATAAAAGCATAACATGCTAATTAGACCAGATGACATTCTGGACAAAGCCAGGGCTGCAAGAGAAGCCCAGGGCCCAGATGCCTGCTGGCAGCCACAGGGAAGCCCAGGTCCTGGGTGCTGGAGGAAAGCTGGTACCAGCAGCCAGGGGAAGGAAGGCCTACTCTTGCATGAATTTCGTGCATTGGGCCTCTAGTATTATATATAACTAGGGGCCCGGTGCACAAAAATTTGTGCACTCGGGGTGGAGGGAGTCCCTCAGCCCGACCTGTGCCCTCTCACAGTCTGGGACCCCTCAGTGGATGTCCTATGATGGCCCCAGTCTGCCAGGCGCCTTTTGTGTGTGTGTGTGTGT